>JABJVR010004557.1:0-14573 GCA_025773905.1 Chitala chitala
AGGAGCTCTAGTGGCCCCACATGGAGGGAACTGAAAATGCAAAAAATCCTTTTAAAATAAGACAGATGGAGTATTCAAAGGTGAGACTTGTGGAGAGTGTTGAGGTGGGGCTTGATCAGGGGCTCAGGAAATTAAAAACTTAAAATAATTTGCATAATTTGCAGCAGGTAATAATTATTTCATACATTGTAATTTAATGTTGTAATTATTTCTTATGTGGCTGTAGTAAAACAAGAGATATCAGACATCTTTTTCCAGCTCCTCCTGGGGGATCTCCAGCTGTTCCCAGGCCTTATGGTTCAATTCCATCTTCACAACTAAGGTCTGATATAGCACCTGCCTCACTGAAGAAGCCACACCCAACCTATGATTAATCTGATGATCCCTTTTCCCATCACTTATGAACAAGACCCTGAGATACTTAAACTCCTCCACCCAAGTTAGGCTCTCCCCCTCACCCGAAGGGAGCATACCATCCTTTTCCAGGACAGAATCATCGCCTTGGACTTAGTGGTGCTGATTCAACCCCTGGCCACATCACGCTCAGCTGCAAACCATTTCCTGGTGCACGCTGGAGGCCATCCCGCGATGGTGCCAGGAGAATAACATCATCCACAAAAAGCAGAGATGAGACCCCACAACTTCCATGCTGGACACCCTCCTCACCACGGCTGCATCTCAAAATCCTGTCCATGAAAATCACAAACAGTGGGCATCTCTTTTCCTCCTGTTGCCACCATGACCCTGAACTGGATAAGAGGTTAAGTGGGCGGATGGATTGATGGATGGATGGATCATTATTTCTGCAATGTTTCAAAATTTCACCTAAAAATGATGGTATGGAACCATCTACATGATACAAAACATCATCAGTGATGTTACCTGAAGTCATCAGATGTTCTGAGTCTTTCAAATATCCTAAGTCCTCACCAAGGTAAAAAAAAAACAATGTTGTAAATATTTAAACTGACATGAATACAGAATAAAACACAAAACAACTAAATATGTGGTTGATGAAGTTTTTTTTGTATTGTTTCCTTTAAGATTTGTTACAGCTTGCCATTATGGTTGCTGCTCAAGGCAGCCACCTTGCATCTTCAGCCAAATTTGAATGTATATAAAGCATTTATAAAACACAGTTTATCAACCAATGTTCTACCATCCATTTTCTATACCACTTTTCCAGTTCAGGGTTGCGGGAAGCCTGGAGCCCATCCCAGGAGGCACAGGGCCCAGGGCAGGGGACATCCAGGGCAGGGGACACCCAGGGCAGGGCACCAACCCACCACAGCCAATGTTCTACCATGCTTTTTAAGCAACGTCTTTTCTAGTGACAGTCACAGTGTCTAGTGTCTGTACTCTTTTATGGTATTTTTCGCTTTAACATAATTTATCAAGGTGTTCCACTAATTTTTGGATAAAATAATATTTGTATTATTTCTCCTGTATTTAATTCTGGAAGAAACCTTGTTTAGGCACTATGAAAAACTAGTGCCTGTCATAATTTAACAAAGTATTATTTTTAAATCCATTTCTAACTTTGCAGTGGTGTCACTAAAATACAACTATTGTGTTCCTGATCAAAACTGTCTGATTGTCAGTCAATCACATCTAAGTGTCTCTGGTCTTCAGAGTCCTCATGAAGTGTAGATACAAGTGCCTCTCAAACAGCAAAGTGTTTGCTCTGTATCAGCATAATGGCCAACCTGTTAGACACAGGAAAGTAATTTTTTAATGCAGAGAGATGAAAAAACACATGTAGAGCAGCAAATCACGTTGTGTATGATGTCACTGGTCCCACCAACGCAATTAAATGTATTGCCTGAGGTTGGCTCCTGCCACTGAAAATGTCAATTAAGTCTTTCTCCATGCTTGTGTATGTTTCAGCATGTTTATTACAGTCCCACACATCATATTCTATGGCCAGCCATTTCTGACCTGGAAAAACACAGAAAAATAAATTTAGAAAAAATCTCCTAAAATTCCCTGAATCAATGTATCATTGAATGTATGTGTTTAGGTGATTTCTCTGGAAAATATCACCATTTCTTGAGGCAATCTGATTTTTAAAAGTACATATATTATCTTTAGACTTAGTAGGACACAAAATCAGTCCGATTGACCAGAACACAACATGAGGGTTAAACGTGTTACATTCAAACCATGAGATGTTGTTTTTAAAAATATACACACGCATTAAACACTCTGCCACATGTTGACAAACCAGTACTATTTTACAGATCTAATATTCAACTATATATAACTATATATAATATGACTTATTACCATCTGAAACATGATTCTGCACTTATAACCATGGTGTCATAAATCATTAAGAAACAAATTCAAGATTCGTTTGGCCTTAGTTTTTGTAAGTCACCATGTACTGGTATAGTGTTAGCGTTGGCACGTAAAAACAACGTGATTAAATTATGTATGTGCATGAAGCTTATAACTTGCAGTATTTCGCATGAGTAAAGTGCAAAGTATAATTACTCACTCAGTAGGTTTACTGTACCACCTTATCCAATTCAGGGTCGCAGGAAGCCTGGAGCCCATCCCAGGAAGTTCTTATAAAGACAGATGGTCGCACCAATTTCACCTTAGAAAGGACCTCTGGTGCCCCCACATGGAGGGAAACTGAAAAATTTACATTCCCCTAAAATTAGAGCGTTTTTAAACGTGGGCAATTGTTTTTCATCCATCCATCCAGCCATTATCTTAACCGCTTATTCCTGGTGAGGGTCGCGGGGAAGCCTGGAGCCCATCCCAGAGCACATAGGGCGCAGGGCAGGGGACGCCCAGGGCGGGGCACCAACCCACCACAGGGCACACAGCAATTGTTTTTCAATTAATTATTTATGGTCTCTTTATTGTACGGTCTCTTTTATAAACACTTGTGATAATAAGAAGTGTAAAAAGAAAGCTCATTCAATTTATCAAATTACAGAGACTCCCCAACTTATGAACACATGACGTTCCAAGAGGCCGTTCGTAAGGTGAATTGTTCATAAATTCGTAATTTGTATGAACACTTTACGTGTGGTCCTACCAAACAGTCCTACAGCATGTTAGTTATATAATAAAGTTGTATTAAAACATAAAACGTTTGTTGTCTTACCTGAAAAACACAATAAAAAGAACAAAAAACATAAATTATGTTAATGAACTGTAGTAATAATAACAATTATTATTATACTATAATAATAATAATTATCACCACCTTTGTTTCCATTGACATGGCTTATCGCTTTTTACCGCTATTACTAACATCACTAGCCTGTCACTTTTCACCAGCCATGATGGATACCCGATGCACTGGATAATGTGTTTAAGGTCCACAAGCTGAGTGCACAAGGGGGATAAAATGGCGAATGCTGCGGTGCTGCCCGGTTTATGCAGCGGCCAAACGCCGTACCTGACTGGAGTGCCGTGAACGTAAAATTTTTTAGTTGCGGCTTCCCAGTTCCTATCTCCAAACAAAAATTTAACTTACAATGGCCTTTGTTTGTATCTATGAATGTTCGCAAGTCAGATGTTCGTAAGTAGAGTGATGGCTGTAATTGTTTAGTTTATAAATGGGTACACACAGAGTGTAAGACAGACGAATGTGGTGTAACCCAGTGAAGTCCGCTTTAGTGGACAGCCTCAGGACTGACTATGCAGTGTCCAGTTATGGGGACTATTCTCTTAACTGTACTTGTGTTTTTACATGCTAGCAGGTAGCTGTCTGCTAAGCACTTGACTGGGCCCCTTAAATAAAAGCTCCAACACATCACATGAATGGCCAGTTCTCTTTCCTTTTATGGCTGCGTTTGTGCTTTTCTGCCAATTACTCAAAAAACCATAAAATGATTGCTAACCTCACCTTAAACGTTTTTGCTTGGTCTGAGTTTGATTTTGTTCTAATGGTTTTAGAAAACTGGCATGATGAGAAATTATTAGCTTTTGTTGAGACAATTTATTTCACTACACACTGCTACTGGAACAGAAGTTGTTTACTGTGGCAGCCTATTACTGAAACACAACAGTAAAGTAAGAGAAGCTGAACTACAGGTGCTGACTGACATAAGTCAGTGTGATGAGGGGGAACCGAATGATGTTAATGGTTATGACCACTGGACGAGCAGCAGTATCTGGCTTCTGAGTACTTTTATTTATAAGAATTTATGATATGGGCTCAATAATTTTAGCCAGTAAAGCACTTTAACCACTTGTGTTCTACTGACATCAATAGCAGAACATGTTGAGTGTAGACATGCTGTTCACATCAGCAGATTTTCCCTAATGAAGTATACAGTTAGCTGAACCCAACAGGTGTTATGGAAATTTTATATTGGTGAGGTCTGAAATAATGATTCTAAAACCAAGATTTGTCTTTTAGTGTTTTATTTCTTGCAAGAAGGGATTGTTTACATGGAGCATATAGCTGTCTGCCCGAAGGAATTGCATGAGGAGGGGCAGAGAAGGATTTTAGGAATGTGCTAATCCAGTCCCGTGCTTCATGATTACTTGCTGTATAGCATCATCTTTCACAATAAGCTATACTAAAGTAGTGTCAGGAGGTGACAGAAAGGGAAAATCAGGAAGTTGAGGTGGGCAACAGCCCTCTATCAATTATCTGGGAGAACAAAACACTGAAAATGCAACATAGAGAATCTGGGAGGAAGTTATTTTATCACATGGTTTGGGATGAAGAGAACATTTGAGACATTTAGTGCAGGAATACAGATCTGAGTAAGAATGACTTAATTGTTTTGCTAAATAGATAAATGGCCAACTTACCTCTTGACATCCCCCTTTGGTCTGTGAATTGTACAAGTATATAAATTGTCATATATAATGTATACATTTACAGTTTGATTTACAATGTACAAAATTGTTTAATATTACCAGACAGATGAGACAGAAGTTAATTTGGTCAGTAACATGTGATGTGAAGATTTAGTTGTACATCCACAAAATGTACTAATATTGTAATTAAACTGTATATTCAATTATGTTCTTGCAATGTACTTCTTAGATGGAATTTACTGGCTTATCCAGCCTTTTAAAGTTGTGCTACTCATGAAATTGGTTAATCAATGATGATTAGCTATTTATCTATAAAATTACTGTTTTAATCAGGTTTATTTTGACTTAACATAAATTTAAACTACAATGTGTAAATAGTTCTATAATGTGTTTAACAAATTATTTTTATCTTGTAGTATGTATCAAATCAGTATGCAACTACAGAATATCTGGCTGAAAGCTGTTCATTCACAAAATGAAACACTGTGAAGTTTAAAGATTGTTTGATACAATATAGATTGAAAAAGTGCTCAGACTTTCTGTCTGCTCAGCATCTCTCTCACTGTTATTCCCATAGTAATAACAGCATGAATTACTTTAGGGGATAACTGTCACCGGTTCATGGACAGTGTTACTCAGACTAGTGTCTCATTCACTGGGTCTGTGTGACTGTTATTCCCAGGGCACTGAGTGACAGAGGGGTTTGTGTACAGCTGTCCTGTTACTCCCTCACACTGTGACTCTCTGGCACAGTAATACACAGCCGTGTCTTCAGCTCTCAGGCTGTTCATCTGCAGATAAGCCTGGTTCTTGCTGTTGTCTCTGGTGATGGTGAACCTGCCCTGGGCAGACTGGGAGTACCATGAGTCACCACCATCATATCTAATACCAGCCACCCATTCTAATCCCTTCCCAGGAGCCTGTCTGATCCAGTGCATGTTGTAGCTACTGAATGTGAACCCAGAGCCCGTACAGGTGAGTTTGTGTGATTCTCCTGGTCTCTTCACTGCTGCTGGGTCAGACTGAGTCAATGTCTGAGTATTTGCACCTGAAAGAAAAAAATATTATGCAAAATATCTTAAAAGATTTTTTTTATTTGGTAAAAAAAAGAAAATGCGTAGTAAAAATTGTATGTTTACCATTTACAAACATTGTCAGGACGATTAGAAGTAATCCAGCTAAAAAGCCCATGGCTGATGATCACACTGTGATGACTCCTCAGTCTACCTGTCTTTCAGGGGGGTAAATGTACAAGTAAGAGGGCAGAGTTTGCATAAACTCCTCCTTACTGGGCAGCCTCATTACACCGAGGTTAAAAACAGCTGTGAGCGTGTTCTCTATTAACATAGACTGTGTTCGAAATCACTCCCTACTCACTCAATCCCTACTCACTACATAGTGTGTTAGAAATAGTGCACTAAATAGCATTCAGACACTACCACACTACAAAGAAAAATTTTCTACACCGTTAAAGTTTGCATTGTGATTTGCACAGCTTATATTAAATAGATTTGAGCTGTAGTCTCGAGCTTGTTTACAAAAAAAGTTGCTCCATCGAAAAAACTTTTCTGAAGATAAACACCTTGTAGAACTCATCCTGTTTCTCTGTCATTTTTCAGATTTTTTCTGTTTTCAGCGCAGTGCATTATTGTATTATTACTTTTTATCGCCACCTACTGACTGAAATAGCCATTGACATTTTTTAATTGATTTCTTGCATAGTAATTAACAAAGTGTAAAAAAAAAATGTTTATTACCAAGTATGTTTGTCACATGCAAGGAATTTGTCCTCTGCATTTCACCCATACCCCTGGGGGGAGCAGTCCTGGGGAGCTAGCACTTAGTGTCTTACTCAGGGACACACCTGTTGTCTGCTTCTCCCACCTTTGATATAGGTGTTGTTTTTTGTATTTACAACTGCTAAATGTTTTAAACGAAAAGCAGTATTTCAAAATTAATTGATTAATAGTAAATGTGAAATCCACAAATCTCCATTTTATGATAATGATGTATAGCAAAATGTGCACTATGACAATAATAGTTACTATAAAACTGATTTCTTTTTTTTGTTGGGGGGGGGCGGGTAATGTCCTGTTTCCTGAGGGGAAAAAGGCCTACTAAAGCTGTTGATTTGGAAGTGTTTCCATGGCAGCACAGTGTATTTGTCATCTGTCTGAGAAACCAACATGTTTATAAGAAACTCGTTTACAGAAAGAGCAGGTGATGGATTTTTTTTTCTTTTTTTACTTTTCTGGGGAAATGTGGAATCATCTTTATAAACACAGATGGTCATATTACCTTCATAAGAAGCTGTGGTGTTTCCACATGGAGAGGACCTCTAAAATGTAGAAATTAGAACATGCATATAAGGATATAAGTGTTGAATTTAGATTTTATTGTTTTATTTTGTGATGAACTGTAAAATTCATATAGTTTTTAAATACGACATTTTGTGTAAGTATCAGTTGCAGTAAAGACCCTTGATGTGAAATAATTTATTATACTATTTCAATCTTCTAAATGGATGCCTATGTACAGGTTCTTTCTCCAAGGGCCAAAGTTGACATGTTTTTAAATATATATAGAGTCAGCTGGAGGAAGTTTGGTTTTTGTATCACCCTCACATTACTGTCTCTCACTGTGATGGTCTGGCACAGTAATACACAGCTGTGTCTTCAGTCTGCAGACTGCTTATGTCTAAATATAACACATTGCTGCTGTCTCTTGAGATGGAGAAGCGGCTCTTGAACTTTGCTGTATAATCAATGCTTCCACCACCCCAGATGATTCCAATGTACTCCATCGCTTTCCCAGGAGGGTGGCGGATCCAGCCCGTGCCATAGTCTGTGAGGGCATAACCTGACACCTTACAGGACACTTTCACAGATTCCCCAGGGCTCTTGGTTTGAGGATCAGAGGAAGTCAGAGTGATGCAGTGCAAACCTGATACAAGAGATCATGACATGAAGAAGTCACTGATATAGAGGGTAAAGTCTGGAAAACAACACCAGTAATTTGGTTCAAGCTGTCCAGACTACTACCCATCACATTCACGGACACTGTCTTTGTCCTTATAACAAAAATAACATGCAGTAAGTAAATTTTTGATGCCTTACATGGTAGGAAGGCTAAGAAGAGAAGCAGCAGGCAGCTCATGTTGGCTGTGTGATCCCATTCACTGATTCATTAACTCTCAGTGGTACTGTCTCTCCCTGTCTGTCTGTGCTCACACTGTTATAGCAGCAGGGACACTGGGCTGATTTGCATACAGGTCATGTGGTTCTGTAACAGAGGTGGGAAGGTCAGCCCAGCTGCTCTGTGACAGTGGAGTCAAGAGGCATAATGGACTCAGAGGCATAATATAACTTCTATAACACTCAGATGGTTTAGGCCAGGTAGCCAGTCTTTTATGGGTTGATAATCAGAGTCAGATAACCATAACCAGCCAATAACCAGCTTCTGGTGGGTATGTAGCTATTTGTTGTGCAGAGGTAAGAAGCCACTACCATGTTGAGTGTGGTCTATTTATCAGACAAGAGCATTACTCTTTGCTGTATACAACATAAGCATTTATGTAGCAAGTAGCTGAATCTGTTTCAGTGTCCACATCAGAGGCAGTGTGAAATCAATGCGGCACCAAATGACATAATTGGTTAATATTCTTGTTTTCGTCTGTGAGGGACACAAAAACAGACTGATTTACTTTTTGAAAGGCGCTCTAATGCCCTCAGGTGGAGAGAAACTGGAACTACAAGAAATAAAATGTCTTCCTCTGACAAATCTTTTATGACACGTTTTAGTTAATGATGCCAGTATAGAAATTAGTTATATTCTGATATTTTTACAGTGTTATGTTCTTTGTTGTATAAATTATATTCAGTTCTAAGATGATAATGCTTTATCAGCCTTAATGTATTTCGCAAATTTCCATTCTTAGAAAATTAAAATTCTATTTTTTTCTCCTTTTTTCTTTTCCAGATTCAAATATTTTTTATATTATATTTTTTTGAGAATAAATGATGGGGACATGAAAACTCAATGTACTGTAGTGAATATTTATTTATATTTACTTCAATAATCAGATCAAGAACAATCTATTACTCTCCAAAATGTGTAGTTTTATTAAGGGGTAGAAAAATACATACTTATGCAATACAGTTATTCATCATTCATTTTCTTAACCAATTAGTCCTGGTGAGGATCACAAGGAAGCCTGGAGACCATAGGGCACAGGGCAGGGCACCAACACACTAAGGGCAATTTGGACATACCAATCAACCTAACCTGTATGTCTGTGGGAAGAAACCAGAGCATCCAGAGAAAACCCACCCAGCACAGGGAGAACATGCAAACTCCACACACACACACACACACACACACACACACACACGGCGGGAATCAAGCCCCAGGCCTGGAGGTGCGAGGCGACAGGGCTAACCACCACGCCACTGCGCCACCTCAATACATTTATTGTGGATGCAAATTTTAATGTAGTTCCTGACAGCAACCTTGACAGATTTACTTCCTGTGTTCTGGGGCCTTCCTTAAATTCTGTAATAGACGGATTCACTCAGTTATTGGATCTGAATATTTGGAGGACGTTAAACACAGACAACAAAGTTCTCCTTGTCTAGCTCCTCAGGTAATAGACACTGTTCAAGGTTAGACTACCGGTTAACATCTTCATGCTTACTACCTCAAATTAAAAAGTGAGACATTTCACCATCCCCTTTAACTGGCCATTGTGGGGTCATTTTGTCTGTCAATATAAGTATAAATATAAGGGTTACAAAGTAATTCATTTTGGAAATTTAACAGAAGTCTTTTGAATAATGCCAATTTCTATAACCAAATTAAATCCTTGATTAATAGTAATGTCCACCAGGAGGCCATGATGACACACTTGAATAAGTGGGAATAGTTAAAATACAATGTTAGACTGATTTTTATTTCCAAAAGTAAGCAGTCGTTATGTATGAAGTGGCAGAAACAGCCCGACATCATCACTCACATTAATTTACAGTGTGGCAGAAACGACTGCAGTGATACTGATGAAACTGAGCTTCACGTCCTCCAGTGCCAGTTGGATTATAGCTTGACAGAGTCAAGGGCACTTTGTCAGGTCACACGCCAAATAGCTGGAGGACGGTAAAATAAATTTGACTTTTTTTTTTACTCGGAACATTAAAGACAAGCCAAAAAAACAAGTAACGGGATTATCTACTGAAAATAATGTATTCTCCAATCACAAGGTAATTCACTGGCATAATCATAACTTTTACAGTAGTCTGTATAAGTCACAGTTTTCTGACTCATTTTTCTGAATTGGATGATGCTTTATTTAAAATGTCCCTAAATAAATCTCCTGTCTTGAATGGACTAACTGTTTAATTTTGGCAAGATATTAAATTTATATTAGATGCTTTCAGACAATGCCTTAGATCCTCTAATATGTCTCCTTCCATGAAAAATGCAATTGTTACTCTTCTTCAAAATCAAGAAAAGATCCATTATTTCTGGATAACTGGAGACTTATTCTTCTAAAGGCAGATAAAATAACAAGCAAAGAAAGTGACAGGATTAAGTCTTTCTCTAAGGCATCAGGATTAAGGCTGAATTTGGACAAATAAGTGTTTTTGCCAATTCATATGTACAATAGCAACTTAATTTAGATAATTCTGGTTAAAAACAAAGTGAGAAATCTTGGCAAAAAACCGTTTTCCGCGGTCTGCTAATGGGAAAAAACTGGTTGGACCCCTGCTGAAGACTGATAAACCTAAGATCTTCTCATCTCTGCTGTCTGTGTCACAATATGGTCCTGTCAGTTCCTCATGTGGCCACTAAATGGCGCCCTTGCCCCTGTTTCTCCAATTCTCTTGTGTTCATTGTCACCTTAATTGTATCAGTAATCCCCACATTTGTCTTATTAGTGTTTCCTTTATATACTCCCCTCTTGTGTTAGTTTGTAGCTGGTTGTTGCTAGCTGTTTGCTGTAATATTATTATTTGCTGGATTTTTTTTTTTTTTTTTTTTTTTTGGACCTGTAATAAACCTCCCTTTTTGCACATTAGACCTTGCCTTTTCCCCTCCTTTGCCTAGAGTGTTACAATATGGTGGAATGAGCTTCTTCTTTCTTTTAAGTCTTCATCGTCCCTGTCCACATTCCAAAAGCAACTGAAGCCACAGGGAGTACCTCAGAATGTAAAACCTCACCTTTGTCATCTGTGCTTTCTTTTTCTTCATTGATATTAACTTGCCCACAGTGTTGAAATATTTTGGTAGGTTTCATAAGCCCTCATTTGCTAGCTTGTTTCTCACCACACACCAGACACAGATGGTCTGGAACAGCAGCATCTGCAACTGAGATGTATTCGTATTTAAGTTGAAATATTTCCGAATGAATTTTTTTTTGGACACATACTATTTTCGAATTAATTTATTTTTGGACACATACTACTTAATGTTTTGACTTATTAACTAATGAATGACACTCAATAAAATAGTTGCGCAATCTGATGATTTTATATTTCCAGTCTATCAATAAGCACAATATAATTTTTCACACTAGAGTTCCCACCTGTTCCATTCAAAATGGAATTGTTCTGCAATTAAGAACAAACCACTGCATTCTAACAGCATGGATCCACTTTCTTCTCAAGTACACCTTTCTAGTCCACCAATAATATTAGACACACATCCTTTTAGTGAGTTTTCACCAACTAATGCCTTAGACCTTAAAAAGTTAACAGCCAATACTAAGTCCACCACCTGCCCACTACACCCCATTCCAATGTAGCAGGAGCTTTTGTGAACCTTATGAACACTTCCCTGTCTTTAGCTGTTGTACCTGACTCATTTAAAGTTGCAATTGTTAGGCCACAGCTTTCAAACCCTAATCTGAACCCAAAAGTAATTAGGGATCTATTGTAAATGTCCTTTTTCTCTCTGAGATTCTGGAAAAAAATGTTTCAATAAATCTGCAAATTCACTTAGTGAGTTTCAGTCTGGTTTCCAACAAGGACAGCATCAAAACAGCTTTGACTAGAGTTGTAAATGATATTGTGTTTTCTTCTGATGCATGGAACATGACAGCTCTCGTTCGGTTAGATCTTAGTGCTCCTTTTGATCATGCTGATCATTCTGTTTTGGTAAACCGATTTCAAACTGTTGTGGGCCTTAGTGTAACTGTTCTTAGTTGGTTAAATTCTTATCTCACAAATCTTTATTATTACGTTCAAATAATGAATGATAGCACACCCTCAACCATGCCACAACTTAGATATAGAGTGCCACAAGGATCTGTGCTGAGTCCAGTACTATTCTCCCTTTACATGTTACCTTTTAGGTAATGTTACATGTAAGTATAAAATTAGCTATCATACCTATGCTGATGATTCTCAGTTTATACCTTGCAGTTAAATCTAATAATAATGCATCATCTAAGACCTTAGTTAAATGTCTCAAAGACATTGAAAGGTAGATTAGCACAAACCGCTTATCACTAAGCACAAATAAAACTAAGATCTTGTTTGTTGGGGGTAATTATCTTGCTAGGAGCACTTTCAGTTCAGCCCTCAATGCTGCTGACCTCTGTTTCTCCATTCATGACTCAATGAGTAATTTAGGTGTCATTTTAAACTCAAAAATCTCATTTGGTTCTTGTGTTAATGCAGTTTCACAGGTGTGTTTCCTGCAGCTGTGAAATATTACTAGGCTGTGGCATTTTCTTACTACAGAAGATACTGAAAAAGATGTGCACACTTTTGTAAACAGTAGGTTAGATTACTTCAACATTTTACTCTCTGGAAATACACACTGCACACTAAACACTTTACAGCACACCCAAAACACAGCAGCTAGAATTACCACTGGAAGCAGAAAGTACAATCATAGTCCAGTGCTATCCTAACTCCATTGGCTTCCTGTTAAGTGCTGAACCGATTTCAAAGTTCTCTTGTTAACCTATAAGGTACTCAAAGACAAAGCACTGGTATATCTAATGTAGCTGATTAATACATATACTTCAAATCATTCCCTACAAACCCACAATTCAGGCCTTCTTTCCATTCCAACCATACATAAACATATTGGCACTAGAGCTTTTAGTTACAGAGCCCCAAGTCTGTGGTACAGTCTGCCTGATTAGGTATGGGATTCACATCAGTCTCAGTCTTTAGATCCCAACTGAAAACCTACTTCTGTGATTTACCCTTTCCACAACAGTCTCCATAGCTCACTGTAATTAATGCTGCTGCCAAATGCGGTACATGCCAATGTCACTGTGATATTCTGTTATGGGACTAACAGTTTTTGTATTTTATATTTACCCCTCTCTGCAATCTTTTTTAATCCATTTGTGTAGGCAGTGCCCAACTGGGCACCATCTGAGCAGGATGCCTTGTTAGATTTGCTGACAACTAGTGAACCCCCTTGGATGAGGCCTTCACCCATTGGATGCCACAAGCCTGCTAAGAGTTACTCCAACACCTGGCGCAAAGGAGGACAATATAGTGCTATTTACATTCATAGTCTTTGTTATAAAATGTGTACTCTGTAATGTTAGCCTGCCCAGGAGGGGGCTGGGCTGCCACTCAACCTTGGGCCCCCAGAGGTTTTTTTTTCTCCACACTATGGAGTTTTTGGTTCCTCTCCTCCACCATTGTCTGGGTTTATCCTTATCTTTAACTTCAATCGTTCACTTACTGTTATTTCTGTAACATCTGCAATTTCTTCTGTAAAGCACTTTGAGACACCGCATTGAGAAAAGCACTATATAAAAATGAATTGAACTGAATCAGCAGGAAACTGAGGAAAAGTTTACAATAAATGACTCTTGCTTCTCGCTGCTGTTATCCTGTTCTGTTATACCGTACTATGAAGAATTCTAGTGTGACAACCACAGAAATGTGTCAAAAGGGTCGATTGCAGCTGTTGTTACACACCTCCCATGTCGCAGGCAATCAGGTGAACACCAAATAGCAGGAAGTGCTGATCAGTCATTGGTGCCAAATTTTTATCTAGTTCTACTAGAGGATTGGTCATAATGTTTTGACTGTACGGTGTAAATTTTATACAATTTTGGGTTATACTGGTCTTGCAAAGCGGTAATTAAGAGGTTCCCTTCAGCCAGACCAATAAATAAACACTGGTTGATATAAAAGAGTTATAAACTAATTCACAGAATTTAAACTTTGTTGACTGTTATAATGTGAGCTCTTTTAATCTGTGTATCTGATTCTCTTTATTTTCATTTTATTTAGTTATGCATTCTGTCTTTTTTATTATTGACAGATTGTAAGTTTCTAAATATGTCATAACTGTCTAACATTCTTTTCTGTTTCATTAAAAAATAATTTTCATGACAAGAATATAATCAAGCTCAAAATTTACACCCCACTTCATAAAAACACATATACTGGTAAATGCTTACCATTATTTCAAATATAATTGTGGAAAACAGACTGTTTGTGAATCAAATGTGTTTTTTAATCTAAATATGTGATTTTATTTTTTGTAATTTGCAACTAAAGTGCAATATAATTTACATATGAAAAACAGGAAACACAGTATGTTTAGCTACTGAGAGATGTCATTCCAGCCCAGACCACAAACTCTGTCCAGTTTGTCTGTTTTTAGTTGTTTTGCCTGTCAAGCATGAAGCACACCTGTCTGTAATGCCCCCAGAGGGATTAATGTCTCAAAGAGCAAAAGGAAACTGAGATATACATGCAGATATGTACTCTTTCAGCATCTGGAAGGTGTGGGGGGAACAACTGAGA
>JABJVR010004558.1:0-14573 GCA_025773905.1 Chitala chitala
CCCCCCCCCCCCCCCCCCCCCCCCCCCCCCCCCCCCCCCCCCCCCCCCCCCCCCCCCCCCCCCCCCCCCCCCGCGGTGTTTAGCTCGGTGGAATGATCCTCTTGTCTGATGACTGGGTGTGGGCTGTGGCTGTGTGTGTTGGAATGACGACAGAGCCACCCCCCATTACATACAAAACTAGCCCATCAAGAAAAAAATGAGTTTAAAGGTTTTAAAACAAGTCAGATTAAATCACTGAGAAGTAAACACTGGGAAAAGATCACAAAAAACTAACTGAATGTGGCTTGGACCACTATCAGCTCAATTATCTGGGCATCTTTCAGTTTGTCATCAAACCCAGAAAGTGCACAGGATGTTGAGTTGATCCAAACTGATCAATCTAAAACCACACTACCGAGGTCTATACGAGGCCAAAAGCTTTGAGAGAACTTTAAGGGAGTTTTGGTAGTTGAAACTATGTACTGTAACATCCAGATTACATTCCAAACCAACACTGCTCTTTTATAGTACAGGAATTTTGAAAAGGGCAGGAAAAAAATCCTAAGAAAAATGTGGTAAAAGATGTAAAGGAAATCACATCGTTTTTTGTTGAAATCATTACATTTGGTACATTTGGTATTTTGGTACCTCTTGAACTTTGCACCATCTCTGAACTTGCATTGTTTAAAACAAAACTCCAGACCTGTCTATTCATCCTGGCTTTCAACACATGGGACACGATTGCCACACATATTGCTAATATCGCTTATTTGTTATTTCTAGATTTTACAGTGTGATATTTGTTACACTTGTTACTTTGTATTTTGCTGTACTTGTAGCTGCTTGTGAAGCTCTTTGGTCAGCCTTGGTTATTTTAAGTGCTACATAAATAAACTTTGACTTGGTAGCTCTGTTTACTATGGGTCCAACATTACATAATCTGCTCAAAGATTACAATAGCACTCTACAATAAAAATACTCCACGACTACTCTTCTGCACATAAGAGTACTGTAATGTACGGACCCCTCCTGAAACCAATACAGCTAACAATATTGTGAATACTGACCTCTTGCTGCACATTGTATGCCAGTAAAAATTTTTTAAATCTCCAGAGCTTTCAAAAACCTCAAAGGCTTTTTGCCACTAACAACTGATCTACAGAAAACTGATGTGAATCAAAACACCATGTCTAATATCACAGGACTTATATAATAATGTGATTGTCATATAATGGTGTTTTGTATTGCAGATATTGTCAGTGACCCTTATCAGAAACTGAACACAGGGCTACAGCATGGCCTCAAGCAAAAACTGCACACACTTATTACAATGGACAGCAGCAATTTGTTGTTTAAAACTCTACACAAGACTCTATGTTCTTTATACAACTAGACTGGTAAAAGCTGGGTCATTCAAAGGTTTTGGCCACATGGAGCTATCTGAGTAACAGAGAATGTGAAGGGTATTCAGGGTGGTTAGTGAGTGCATCTGTGCATCTTTTGTATTTAAAGTCACTTGGGATGAAACACATGGCCTTGGAAAATCTCAAGACAGATATCGAGACAAGAACAACAAAGGAAAAGGAACAACTTTTTCGCAGACTTTAACTCAGGACATTGTCAGTTGAGGAGGGAGAAATGTGAATCAAGGAGTCAGAGGTTTCACTACAGAGGTAAAGAGGAGCCACAAAGGATATCTGAGAAAACAGACACGTACCCGAAACAGAATATAATGTGGTTCAGTACAGTTGGGCTTTTCTGTTTTCTGTTCTTTTTTTTTAATTAACTCCTTCAGGGGTTCAGCTGAAGCCTCCAGCACCACAAAACCCCTTAAGGCTTACACAGAGAACCTCTCAGTATCCTACACACCTGCACAGCTAAAGCTTCACACAGCCACACGTCGCTCTCATTACGATGCACACTTTCATAATGGCTCCCACTAAAACAGAGATACTGGGGTCCTCACTCCTCTTCTACATTGACCCCCATAAGGACAAAAGGGTTTGTGTACTCAAGTGATCCATGGACGCAGTTTGTCCAAGGGAGTCCAAGGGATGTGGCAGTTCATGCTACACCAGGGAAATTCCCTGAATACTGAGGAGATGTAAAGGCAAAGCAGAACAAGGTCCAGAGCACAATGAAACAAAACTGTCAAAGAAAACAGCATTACTGTGTGTGACTTTGCCTGTAGCTGAATAAGAGTATGGACACATTGTGGGCCAGTAGTAGCGTATCACATGGGGCCTCCATGTGAAGAAATGTTGGAGGACATCTGTAGTGCCAGAGGGCAAACTGAAGAGGAGAGCATGCTAGCCAAGCTTGGCCTTGTGAGGATATCAGTGGTTGGAATGTGCTGTGACGCGAAGTAAACCTATCAGAACGAGCAGAACAGCTCAAAGGCAACTACTGTGAAACAAGACACAACAAAAGCTATGAGCTCTACGAAGTACAAAGCAGTCGATGGTGAGAAACAATAAACCCAAGGAGAAGGCAGTGGGGCTTAGCACAGAGGGTGGAGGGTTGGGAGCGAGAATGCGTGTCCTCCATCTTGTCGTTGGTCAGTGTTCTGGGAAGCACATAGGTCAGCACGAAGAAGATCTTGCCTTCCTCCTCTACTTGCCCTGGCTGGCTGATGCAAAGGACAGTGAACATGACATGGTGAGCAAAACTCACACTATGGCTTCCCAGTGATGGAGAACTGATGACATCTTGACAGCTGCATTTGTTATTGTGAATGATAAGGCAGGTAGTGAATGCACAGGGACCACAAAAGAAAATTCTGGGTAGTTATTTCTCATGTCCCATATCTGGACATGCACATGAAAAGCCTTGCTTTTGTGTTTTGATATCTTTTCTTCAAGGGCCCTATTATTTATTTAGTCATGTCCATTAGCTGACATATTTGATTAGGGCACTCTCCCCCTGTATTGTTTATTTATGTAGTCCCCAAAGTGAACAATATTTGTACCAGGTGACTGTCCCAGTTTTATTTTCGTCTGAGGACCGGCAGTTTGAGGTGTCTGACATTAGCTGTCTGAGGTGTAGTCCAGCGTCACAGGAGGATCGATCAAGTCTCCTGGCAGAATCCAGAGGCTGGCACCAAACCACAGAGAAAGCAGGAGAGTTGAGCCAGAGCTGCCGTCACTGACATCTCAGCCCCAAGGACAATACGAGCAGCACAAGTCAGTGGCACAGAACAGCACAGTGCTGTCCAATGGATTTCTCACAGGCACCTTACTGTTATGAGGGCAGCAGAGTGGGCAGTCCAACTGGCTCCAAAGGGGCTGAAATATGATGAGAAAAACAACTGTGTCATGGAGAAAACACCTGGGTGCTTAAATAAAATGTGTAAAAACATGTACTGTTGGGTCAAAGTGAGTTTGAAGAACAAATCAATTAAGCATGCATGGAGGAAACGATAAGCTTTGTCCATGTTTAAAAGGGCATGATATTCCTTTTGCATTTTTACTATACTGTAATCTAATTAGAGGGGAATTTATTCCAGAGATGATTTGTGATGTGAACACTAATAGCTAAGTCATCTGCTCTGCAGAGGGTCTATGGACAAAACGCTCATGTTGTGCCAGATGACTATTATCATCAAATTCTGAATCAAACAATTTAAACAAGCTGTTAGCTGAAATGATTGGTGAGGACTGTAATATTTTTTATTATCATAATATTTGTCACTATCATTCAATATTTCATATAATTTAATGTATTATTTTTGAACTTAAAAATGAATTGGTACTTATCATTACTGCTCTCTTCTGTTTGATGTGTTTCACGCGTGTTTGTGCAGTTCAGTTTAGAATATCTGTGTGATAGAAATTTATAAGCAAATGATGTTTGTGTAATAATAGTAACGATGATATGCCATTGAATAAGCGTAACTTAGGCCTAATGCATGATGCATGATGGGATTTCTGTTAAGACTCTTGCGAGACAAGAAGACGGTTGGAGCGACACCCATGCTTTGAAAACCACAAAACTGGTTCAGGCCGGTCTGGTTCGCACTCCTCCCTGCCTAGGAGCAGAAAACAGGAGCTGATGTAGAGGAAACAGTCTGGGCCATAGACAGAGTAAGGCTGTGAAGCTTAAAATGGTTATGAAAGGGAAACATATATAAGGGGTAGCAGAGATACTAATAAACTCCACTGCTTCTCAACACGCTGCCTTTGAGCTTTATTGAGTGTTTGTCAGAAAATTTCCAGCACAGTCTGCACTATAGTAAGGAAGTTACAGTAATGAAGCACAAGGTAATGATAACTAACTAGTAAGGTAATAGTAACTAACTAACTTCACCTTAACGCAGTTGTAGGCATTCCAGGTCATAAGGGGCATAAAGATAATATGCAGCCCAGCAGTCAAGCATGCATGCGAGGCCTTCACATGAGCACTTCTTCCATGGAGGATGTTGAATACCTCTTCATATTAAAATTTATATTGCTGTTTCATTTTCACATGAGCACTACCGCGGCACTACCATAGCGGCCTGACTCAATGGGTAGAGCATCCGGCTGGGAGACGGAAGCCTCACAGTCCCTAGTTTAAATCCCAGCCCAGCCAGGTGTGTCCTTGAGCAAGATACTCAGCGCTAGCTCCCCGGGTGCCATGTATGGCTGCTCACTGTTCCCCCCAGGGGGGTGGGTTAAATGCAGAGGACAAATTCCTTGAATGCAACAAACATACTTGGCCATAAACAAATTTCCCCTCCCTTCCTGTTGCCAGATGGCTCCACGTTGGGAAATCTCAGGAAAGAAAACACAGGCTTTTTTGTGCTATATCTGCACAGTTGTGTTTGTCTGTGAGGACGGACCAGTCTCATGACAGCCTGTGGTGGATAACACTGATCCTCCATGTGCCGTGGAAAGGGGGGGTCAGCGGATGTCTGGGCTGGCATTAATTGTAGGCAGCAGAGTCTTTGTTTGTTCATGACTGATCCCAATCCATTACAGCTTTCACATAAATACTCAATGCTGCGGTTGATAATGGGTCAAACGTTTAACAAAGCCTGTAAGAACAGCAGCTAAGACGTCCAGTTTGTATTTGAGCCTCTGTATATTTTGCTATAAGGAATTGGGCTCATGACTCTGCAATATGTTACAGAGTTAAGACACACTGCTGTAGTGTCAACAATCACCAAACAGCTAAAAATCAATGGGGTTTACCATACAACCATCCAACCACAACCCAAAGGAGATGAAATGGTGACCACGGAGTCTTCCAGGTTCAGTGCTATGGAGCCCATTTAGAAATCTTGGCCAGCACCACACGGTTCTCAGAGGGGGTGCTCGGGGTCAGTGGTGTGAGAGATGACATCACGGCTCCACAGTGTGATCAATGAGTGCTGCTAATGACTCAGCGTTACTGTTCTGGTGGCGCGGTGACAGATGGCATGTTTAAGCAGCTGATGGTGCTACTTGGCACTAAGAACTCCCAGAGACTGAATAAACCCCCCCTTACCTGACTTCCACAACCAGAACCACCTCCATCCTTCCCATCCCTATCAAGACAGACTGGACATTGCTCAAAAACAAAGGATATTCAAGTCACGATGCAGGGTGGACAAGCCAATACATGACAAGCTAAACAAAAAACAAGAAGAGCTCTTGAGCTGTACCAATAGGAAAAAGGTGAAAAAACCGTTTTGAATTAGCCATAATAAAATAACCAACGAGCCATGAGTAGTGGAACATTACAACATCTAGACAAGGAAATAAAAAATCATTGTATATTAATTCCTTTTCAAGAGAAAAATTAAGACACGGTGTAGATGCTGAGAACCTCAAGACAACCACTTTCACTTTCCAACTATGAACATCAGACACCTCCACAGCAACATTTCATACAATCTGCCTCTCTGGCGAGATTTCCTGTAGCACTCAGGAAAACATCACCATGCACAGAAAACATTCAGCCCCCCGACAATGTCTGTTTCTGGTTTGTTAGTCACAGCCCAGTTAGAGTAAAATGGAATCTCACACTAATAGCGCTTTTTGTCGTTGTTCGGTAATTAGGTACTTATAAAAGCACTCCTACCCGGCCAGTATCATAATCTGTTGCCAGCTGTTCAGAGGGCTCAGTTCTTGTACTGCGGTCCTGTCGATTGTTTTATTGTCAACATTATTCAACTGATATATATCCCAACTTATGCACTTAAAACTGATTGCCCTAACCCAAACTCCACTGATAAAATCCTGGATAAGTGCTTTTTTTTTCAATGAAGACAGCCAGAGGCAAGGAGAAGCTGTCCTGGATGTTTTATGGCCTGTGACTGTCTGAACAAGAGATGTTTATCCAGAGAGGTGTCAGGGAGGGGGAGGAGAGCAACGCTGCTGTCGCTGCCAAGGCAACAACGTGCCTGTCATTACTGCTGGGCAAGCTTCAAGGGCAAAATACCAAAAAGATATGCAAATGTCTGTCAGGAACTAAGTAGTACCTGGAACAAATCGTAATGAGCTGTTGTTAAAATGACCTGAGATGTGATACCTGCTGATTAACTAGGTGCTCCAGAGCAGCAGAACATGCGTCGTCGCGGGAACGTCACAGCTCACATCTGAGGGATGTGTCAGGCACGTGTGACTAGCCGAACACCCGCACTGATCAAGGCAACCTTCCCAAATGGTGCCATTGGACTGGGGAGCTTCGCCAGCATGCTGAGGTTAAAGGGAGCCATAAAGAGCTAGATGTGAGTCACACCATGTGTGCTGGAAAGTAATGAGGCAGAATTTATCACTCCAGTCACACCAAAAATCTAAATGCAGAGGCAAAGGCCTGCTGCTGTCATTTATTGCATATTTTTACCCCCCCTGCCCCACCCATCATGACAAGCCCCGATGCATGAAAACTCAGAGTGGTGTGTGTGTGTGTGTGTGTAAGGCAGCTTTCCAGGGCCAGGTTCACTGTGAGAGTGTGTGCACCGTGAGAGTGAGCACTGTTGTTTGTGTATCTGACTCTTCTCAGTATGTTGCTTCTAAATTTTCATTTTCATGACATTATTTCCTGGTTAACAGGAACACAGAACTATTAACTTGGTTCATTAATATTAGTGTTCAAACATTATTTTATTTAATATTATTTCACAATATTAAGATAAGAAGGAGGCAGTCTGTTAAGTGGTACCATAATTCAACAAAAGTAAAAGTAAAGAGGAGAGGAACATAAAAAAAAACTCTAAGACAAGGTTAACAAAAGACTCAGAGCCGGCCCTGGGCATTGGCTGTCCACGGTGCCACTGCACTAATTAGTAGTGGAATTGGTTACAATGTAAGTGGCACCAGCTGAAATCTTGCCTAGGCACTAAATTGGTCAGCACCAGCTCTGACAAAAGTGCACGGGTCCTTCCTTCCAAAATATGCCCAAGTGGTTCCAAAGGGATATGTACTTAGATAACAACCAGCCACAGCCAGTTTATTCCTTTAAATAAAATATTTTAAATGCACACTTACATAAAAGATATTGCAATAGTCCCATCTATTGCCATTAATGTTGATACATTAAGAGCATTAAGTCATTTTCAGACAGTTTTGGACTCCGGGTCCATGTCACAAGGCTGACCTATAGCCTTCTCATCTGTATTTCAGCCAAAAAAAAATTTTTTTTAAAACTTAATCTGTTGGGCTACAAATGAACTTAATGGTTATTTGTTTTCTATAAGACAAAAACATCTTTTAAAGTATTCACCCCATTCCCCAACACCCGCTAACAAAAAAAAAACACATGCACACATTGCAAATCATGTGACAAATCTGTGATTTCAGCTGATTGTTATAAAATAAAATAAACAACACATGATAAATATATTCTCACATTGCCCTGCTATTAAGATGGAATAAGCAGGGACATGGGATGGTCACATGACCTCATGGAAGAGTTCACGTTTCCCTCATGGTAACATCACATGATCCTCAGAATCTGTGGGCAGTTTGACAGGGTCTTTGTCATATAGGGCATCACAAGGCCACTGACCTCTGTTGTAATAAAAATTCAGGAAACCCAAAGAAACTGGGCAGTATTTGGTGTAATCTTAAAGTAGCTTCACAGTGCAGCCTCAGTCGCACAAATTTAACAGTGGTGGAAGTACAGTATATAAAGAGATTACTGTAACTAGATTAATATATAGCCCATGCGATTTAGGACAGATCACAGGTGCAGTATTTGAGTGTTGCTCACAGCTCAAATGAGATTTTCAAAAATAAATTGAAGTAAGAGCAGATAAACACAAAATCGCAAAAATACTTAAGACACATAAAATTCTGACTTGCAATCAGGTCATAAGACAGAAGCAGGATAATAAGGGTGAGTGAAAAGTAAGTTTTGTAGGAGAAATTCCAAATAAGTAGTTTTATTTGTAGTGCTTGTCAAATACAACAGTAAGGGAAGTGACAGAAGGACCTACTGTTTTTTGTTCAACTGGTCTCTTGATTAATGAGTGAGGAACTTTTCCTGTGTAGTTACAAACCACTCCGGCTGACAGACGAATGCCTCTCACCCCCATGAAGAGGATGATGAATAGGGTGGGAGTCTTGGACATAGGCTATCACACGGACACAGGTAGGAGAGGCACTGAAAACTTGGACATAGGCTGTCACACGGACACAGGTAGGAGAGGCACTGAAAAAGTTAGTGTAAGAATGACAGTAAGAATGAACATAGAACAAGTATAAGAATAACAGGTGGAAAAAAAAGATGTAAAAGGAGAAAGGAAGAAGCACATAGATAGAAAGGTCCCCCTAAGGAGATTTCCAAAACCATCTGTTTTGCTGGCTATTTAACAAATAAACAGCACCTAGGTTTCCAGTGGGTGTGGTGTTCTCAATCATGGTGATGTCAGGCCCAGGGTCTCATGTTCATAAGCCTACATTATCACTGGACCTTCAAACTCTTGATGATGTGGTGGCCATGGTTGGACCCCAAAGAATTCAGCCAGCAAACAATAACAAGAGGTACTTCTGTAGCATTCTCACCTCACGAAACACAAGATTTAACTGTACACATTACCACGAAAACAAGTATAGGTTCCCATACTTATAATGGCTTAACCATTATAAATGTATTTCCTTTAATTTTTGTGTTTGCCTTCTGCTTGTGCTGGAGAAGTAGTTGTCCTAGCAGTGGTTGAGCTCAGTCCTGCAAACAAAGATGTCTGTCATGTCCAGCACCTGTAGTGGCCTACCCTGACCACTAGGTGCCACTATTTTTTTTTCCCCTATATGTTCACATTCCTTTCCATTGGAGGTTTCTTAATTATATCATCACCATCACCTGATTCTCATTGCTTTCTCTTCCCTATTTAAACCCTGTCCTTTCCTCTCTTTGGTGCCAGTTGTTGTAGGTGTATTGAATAGACCATGTACTGTATTAGTTAATCTTTTGTTATTTAATGTTCTTTTGTATTGATCCCCTCTGTTTAATAAAGCCATTGCCTCCATCCATACATTCCCCAGAATGTTACAATGTCAAATTTACATGCCTGACAAAGATAGCGCGATAAGCTGTCCTCCCTAGGGAAGATGAATTAATAAGACACCACTTAGCATAAAATGACACAGCACTGTCCACTCACTACCTTTTTGATAACTTAAGCAAGTTGTAAAGCCCTGTGGATAATAGCTTTAATACCAACAGGTTTCATGAAAGCCGTTTGTTTTTCTGTGCTCCATTGATAAAATGTTTAAGCACAAGGAGGAAACGAGATGGAGAATGAGCGTAAATGCCATGCTTAGGCACACTTCTGGATGTTCTCCAGCACAGAAGATGAGAGCATGCTGGGCTGAGCAGTCTCCGGCACCTTTGTTAAGAACCTGGTCCAGTCAGCAGCTGCTCATGTGGATAATGAGACGCATCCAATAGAGAACATCATGTGCTGTAGTTTTTATCCAGACCACATTCCAAATACAGTATTAAGACAAACAGGGCAAATTCTTATTAACATGCACAGTAAACCCCAAACCACATAGCTAAGGTTGTTACCCTTCTGATTTGTAGTTTGAACATCACAGCTATATATCCAGTTTCACTCAGTTTTATGTTTTGCATCTCACATAAAAGCAATGAAAAAACTAATGTAGGATTTCCCTTTGATTTGGCTTCTTTTGAATTATTCACCCCTTCATAATTTACAGCAAAGTTTCAGTTGGACTTTAAGCAAATTATTTCCTTTTAACAAGATCTGAAGTTTTCATTCAGAGGTCAGATGTGGTTCTTACTACAGTAACACTGTAATATTGCCGTAATTGCAAACCAGTAGGTCTGTGACATAATTTAGCAATGCAAAGCATGGTCAAGTTTTGTTAATATGCATAATAGCTCGATTTCAGTTCAATTACAGTATGTAGTTTACCAGAAACATTCCAATGGAAGCAATAAAAGACAGCATTCAAAGTAATATGGTTCTGCTTCACGGATTGTTTAAATCAGAATTATGTTGACAGTGACAACTGACAGTGATTGACAGCTGACAATATATTCATGTTGGATTGACTGGTTTTGATGCTTCACCATTTTAATTCACATTGGCCACTTAACTACATAGAATTCTGTAAGATATTCCTTCATTGTTAAAAGTTGTGACCAGCTGACAAGCCCTGACTGCACCACATACTTATAGCAGAAAGAAATACTCAAAGCAAAATAGAGAAACCAACCAGAAACATTACTAATGAAAACCTCTGTAAATACTGTAATCCCTGTGCCATTGTAAGTGTCCCAGCTAATTGATTAATACCCTTCACTCTCATCCGTCAATCAACAACGTTTTTTCAAATGTTTTGCTTTATCAATAATGCACAAAGGGTTCTACCTATTTGAAAGCCTCCATTATTTCATAAACCACACATAATCTGAGGTGCTTTATCTGATAGCAACACAGCATCTGAAGGGTTCTGCAATAGGTCTGGAAAATGGCGATAAATGAAATGGATGTATCAGAGCAGTGACACAGCCTAGTAGCACCGAGCAGCAGGTTATGTGCCACTGTGATCCAGAAGACCTGTGTTTCCAGGTTCTGCTAATTAAAACAGTAATTTAATGAGTACAGGTTCCTGTAAAAGCAGAACTGGTGCTTTGCCACAGCCCTCCTGGGTGCCACCCACTGGGTGACACCATAACCTCTGCTATGTCATTCCACACTTCTCTTAAAATAATA
This sequence comes from Chitala chitala, assembly GCA_025773905.1. Lineage (NCBI taxonomy): Eukaryota > Metazoa > Chordata > Actinopteri > Osteoglossiformes > Notopteridae > Chitala > Chitala chitala. The sequence goes on from JABJVR010004558.1 coordinate 11,129, forward strand.
ACAACCAAAAAACTAAAACTAAAGAAACATGCTCCCAGTGATCCTTAGATGCTTTAGTACCGGCACAGGTGCAGCTCCCATTGGGAAGAGCAGGCAGAGGAAGAAGGGGAGGACAGAGGACAGAGGACAAAGAGGGGAAAGCTCTCATGAGCCGGGAGTGATGTCGCCATTATTGAAATCATGTGCATTACTGTTCGGGCCTCAGCACTGTGTGTAGGCAGAGGCCGTGCCAGCACAGCACTTTGGTTGAAATGAAAAAGTAAGTGGGGGAGGGACAGAGAGATGGTGAGAAGAGGGGGGGATATGATGAATAGGAAGCTGGGGGGGTCTCTGCTGCCCTCTTCTGGACAAGCATCACACCATCAATTTAACTGCATATTTCACCAATTCCCCTCTGACTCTGCAAGCAAAGACTGTGGGAAGGAATTATCTTCTTTAGTTCATATCTTTAAAAAATCAGGGGAAGTGAGTGAAATCACTTTATTGATTCTGCTTGCATAATTTGCATGAGCCCTCTGGGGTAGTGTGGAACATCCGAAGATAAAGCAGGACACTGGTTACACACCTCATACAGTTTGAATTAGATTTGGGTGCATTATTTTTATTTAGTTAATCTCTTAAGGCTTTTTCTTTTAAAACCTATTCACATCATTATTTAAAAGAAATTCAAATAAGTCACATGCAACAGGGTGGAAGGGAAATGTCTCCTCAAGTCCATCATTGGTGGACCTCACGCCTCCTTGAACTGTTGTTGGTGAGGGTCTTTTGAACATGGGCGTGCCAAAGATATACCTGGACACACACAGGCAGACAGATATTCAGCTACCAGTGCGCAGATGCACAAAGACATGCACACACACACGTACTGACAAATGTCATAACAGAAGGCAATGAACCGCTGGAGATACAACACCTATGCTTTTGAATTTTAAAATGCCACATTTTTCACACATCTGCAGAAACCATGACAGCGTGAAATAAGATCATCTTTGACCAGAAGTCAGCTACAAGAAATGTTATTTTAGAGAAGTTGGAAACCCACCGTTGCACAAAAACAAAACTCCAAAACAGAAATAGAGAATACTGTATGTAAATAAGGAATGTAGGAAAGAACTGGGTTTACTATACATGCTAGCTGAAGACACTGGTTAAATGTGGTTTAAAGTGTGTAATGTGCCATGCCTGCTCTGTCAGAAGCTTACACTGAGGAGGTCTTTAAAAAGAAATGTAATAAAACTACTTCTGTCTTGTTGCCAAGTTCTTCAGATAAGATCAAAGGCAGTTTCTCACAAGAAAACCCATAGATTGACACCCTGCACAAGTGCACATTTCCGGCATACACTATAAATTTGCCATGACAATTAGGTCACCCCGTTGGGGGAAGGGCAGCAGTTGGATTAGTTCCCCAAATGGGAGACTCATGTCTTGAGCTTAGTGGACTAATCCACTTCTCTGTTATGTTGTGCAGTTCATGGCTGTGTGGATTCAAGGTCCAGAGAAGCCACCATTGGTAAATGCATTACCATTCAGTGTATCCAGGGAAAATCACACCTCCTAGCAAACAAGCTAGTAAATGGAAGTGTCAGCAGCCTTTAGTTATGAAGTCATGGTGTGGTATTTATCTGCTCGTACTTTCATTATTGTTATTATTTTTACTTTTTTTTAAATTAACAACTTGTAATTTGGATATTTTTCCACAGTATTCTGTTATTATAACAGAGAAAGAAAGTGGCTCCGTCTGGGCACCTCTACCAATGCTCCTGTGTACCCCGGAAAAGTGCTGAGCTGCTCTGAATGTTACACTTACATCATCTCTGTTACACAGGTTAAAGACTTCATCGGCGAAGGTTAAGTGCACATGCAGCACAAAGGCAGTGAAGGCACTCTAGAGGGTTGCCAGGACGCTGGGCTCAGAGTAAAAGGAGGCGGGGCTCAGTGGGACATGAGTACGGACAGTGAGCACAGGGTATGCACCTCGTAGACTCCAGGTGAGGATCTTCGCCTGGAAAACCTTCTCCCATCATACTAGATATAGATATATATGGCTGTGTTGTTTAAAAAAAAAGTGTAAAAAGAGTAGCAAATTTAATCTGTGTATAAACACAGTTTATATATAGAGGTGACATAGCTAGCTTGTGTCATTGTGCTAGACAGCAGTGTGTGTTTGCTTACCAGCCTTTTTCAATTTACAGCTTCCTCTGTGAGCCTGAGCTGCATTTTGTTCTCTGTCACATCGAGATCGTTGCCAACCAGACAGTCATTTAGACCAGAGTTCACTTAGTTCAACCACTGGAATGCTGGTATGATTACATGAGCAGCACACATAAGTAAGAGCTATCAACTGGTTGGTGCCACACTGCAAGTTTTGGTAAGCATGATAGTGAAATGTGTGAACAGAAATGAACAGAAAATATTCATGTTTATAACATTCTCTCAGCTATGCCATGGTTTCAATGTATAAGGACTGAATATTGTTGCTTACTGAGCCATCAATCGCTCTAATACACGCAATACTTAAATTACGCTGGTGACAAAGTAGGGTACAGATAACACTGAGTAGTGCAAAGGAATTTCCCTTTGCCAGATTAAATATGGAAGGCTTCCAAAAACAAAAAAGTGCTTTATCACAGTACCTAATAGCATACATTTAAAATAGATTCAATAAGGTGGTGCATGTTATACATCTCTCCACTTTCTGTACCATGTCTATGATTCTAAACAAGCTGTTAGGGCGCATATGAAACAGAAAATGAGCAGATGAAAGAGGAATAAACAGAGGCACTGGCCATACACCAGGACATCTGCATGACCAGAGACAGATTGTGGTGAGAGTCCTGGTGCACTGCAGCACACGAGAAGAGAGCTAAAGCAAGACATAGTTTCACATTTTCCACATAATTTTTCTTTGTCTATTTTGATCTGTTACATTTAAGCAAAAACAATGTATAAAAATCATATCTAGGCAACACCTGGGACATTGCAAGGTGACTTAATGTCCAAACAATTTCCCCAGAGCAATTAAGAGCTGAAGTTCAAAATGTGTCTCCATATGCTGGAATTTAACCTTCAGACATAGATACATATACACCACACAGGGATAAAGAGGTGGGGGGACGAGAGCACAGTATGTTGCCATGTTAAAAGCGCTTCATATGAAGTGTACTGGAAATGTTTAACAAAAGTCATTTAAAAATCACAAAAAGAAAACAAGGAAAAAATTTTATGCCTAACAATTTCAGACACTGCCCACTTCTTCTCCAAAATGTTCCTCAGACAATATTAAACACTTAATTTATACTCAGCATTTATAATTTAAAGCAATTAGAAAGATTAATAAATCTTAAGAGGCGGCACGGTGGCGTGGTGGTTAGCACTGTTGCCACGCACCTCCAGGCCTGGGGTTCAATTCCCGCCTTAGGTCTGTGTGCGTGGAGTTTGCATGTTC
>JABJVR010004560.1:0-14570 GCA_025773905.1 Chitala chitala
CTGTCACATTCTTGGATAGATCACGGCCCTTGAGGACACACACAGACACACACACACACACACACACACACACACACGTGCGTGCACACACTCGCACACGCACACGCACATACAACACACATACAGCCTCTTACTTTTACCCAGTACTTTCCTTGGACTGGTCCAGGGTCTTGCATTCTTCTTCTCTTTTCCTTGAAGGAACCAAGACACTTGCAGTTCGTGGCAGAGTTCAGTGACAGTGACGTCTACACGTTACTGTCACCAAGGAAGGCGTACGGTGCTCCAACAGCTTTTGGGTTTTGTATAAAGGTATTGGACATATTCAGTGTATGTGCATCTGTGACCATGACACCTAACAGCCTAAATTCACATAGCATATTTATGCTCTATGTTTAACAATTCCTTTGTCAGTAAAGAAAAATAATTCAGAGTTTATGAATGAATGAAATCAGTGCAACTTTGTTTCTGCTAATATTACCATAGCAACAGTTGTTGTTTGAAGCTAACAACATTGTGTGACTGAGCCTAATGTGTTATCTTAAATGTAATACCATCATGCTGTAAAATCTTACATTACCGGCTTCCTGTTTGGTGCCTTACCATCAGTGAACCTGGTTAATGAAAAAAAATAACTTTAATAAAACTAAAACAGGAACAGACTGAAATCAGGATCGGTCCATACAAAAGCACAACAGGAAAAAGGATGAAAACAACATAGTGTTATTTTTGGAAAACAATTAGGAGACCAGGTTTGCTTTCACAACACTTCCCGTTGCAGTGGAATCGCGGTGATTATTTTGGATAGAGCGGATATTTGGTACTACAAATGTTTATAGAGCGAACATGAAAAATTACACGATCTGTCTGAGGAAATTTCAGCATGGTCTCTCCGTATCTCCAGCCCAGCAAGTCGGATTCGCCCCGGGACCTGAGGATACTCTGTGCGGAGGATGAACACACCAGAACATGCTGGGTTACAGCCATGCGCCTCTTCAAGGTGCAGTAGACACAGTCACCTACCTCAGATGTGCATGACATGAACAACCAGCAGAGGGCAGTGTTTGCTACAGGAAAATTACAAAGTACGGCGTATACAAATAAATAGTTAAATACAGACAGTTCCTGTCCTATGTAATTAATTTGGTCCACAACATTACGTAAATCAACCTTTGATTATATTAGAATTTCCCCGATAAGTAAGGCAAATCCGAATTCTTGTGTAAATGATGATGAAAAAGAGGCAGCATCTCATCTCATCTCGCATATGTTTACTTTCCATAAGTTTTCTATGTGTTTCTAATTTGTTAAGAGAGTGGATGCACTCTCCTCAAATTTTATGCAAAAATGTTATGTTGGAAATTTCTTGCATAAGTATGGATACGCGTATGCTGGAATTACGTATCGAGAGAACTGGGTATACGTACGGAAGATGTCGAATGTTCACATAAATACATTTCTTACTCTTAGAAAAACAGTAACAAATGACTGTCTCCAGAAATGTCTGTCTGTTGAAATACAATAAAATGTTTGCCTGTGTTCATAGCATGGCATGCAGCTCTATGACAATTTTCTTCAGCCACATCAGAAACAGAAAGGCTCACCAATGGTACGCTTTTCCTTTTATTAATGACCTTGTCTACTTTCAAGTGTTTTTTTTTCTCTGACATACATTAAAATTTAATTGGACAGTGAAACTTATCAATAATGACTTTTTTTCATTTTCATTCATTCATCCATTACCAAAACACTTATTCCAGGGGAAGTTTGTATATACAGTGAGATATTTACCATAACTGGAAGAGTTCATGTCAAGGGTACTGCTGAATGTCTTCCTTTGGGACTTAAACCAACAACCTTCCTATTAGACCACATTGTAGACATCTCTGCTTTTAGCAGCTGTTTGGAGGTCCAGCAGGTTTATTGTCTTGCTTGTTCTCCTCAGAGGAGCATTTCAGAGAACTGTTTGGTGGCCATGGATTTCTCAGGACACAGTAGCAGGGTGATAGAGAACCCTGAGGAGGTGCTGTCTGTAGCGGTGGAGGAGGGGCTGTCCTGGAAGGTCTGCAGTCAGCCTCTGTGCAAATGTCTGTACCACTCTTCACCTGTGTCCTATGCTCTGCATAGCCCCTGGGTGCAGCAAAATGTACACATTCACCATTACATAGTGTGCATGTGTGTGTCTGTATGTTTGCGTGTGTGTAGGCATGTGTGCATGTATGTATATGCATGTGTTTATGCACGTGTATGTTTGTATGCATATCCGTGCATGTCTGTCTGTATGCATGTGTGTATGAATGTCTGTGTTTATCTATGTGCGTGTATGTGTTTGCATTTGTTTATGTCTGTGCGCATGTCTGTGTATATGCATGTGTTTCCATGTGTGTCTCTGTGTGTATGGATGTATGCATGCACATGTGTTTCTATGTGTGTATGTCTGTGTTTGTATGCGTATGTTTTTGTGCATGCCTGAGTGTCTGTGTATGACTGTGTGTATGCCTGTATGTATGGGTGTGTGTTTGTCAGCCTCTTGAGTCTGCTGTCCACATTTCCCACTGAGCACACACAGCTGTATTCAGCTGACATTATGTATGAAACTACGCTGACTGTACTATCTGATAGTTTGGCCTTAAGTTAAAATGGCTCCTGACCTCTGATTTCCTGTTCTTCACAGAGGAAGAGCCAGCACCGGTCCGGTCCCACAGCTTTGCCCACTCATGTGTCCAGTTTAGGTGAGGCATGCCAGGTGGTGCTACGGCACAGCCCCTAGCAAAGCTCAGTGAGCTGTGCTAACATGCTCTTCTCCCTCACAGCCATTCACTGTGCTCAGCCCTGGTTCCACAGCAAACTGGCCAGAGACGAGGCTCAGCGCCTGATCTCCTGCCAGGGCCTTATTGATGGGTGAGCACACTATCTCTGTTGATTCATTTCACTTTATGTAGTGTGTTTTACAACAGAAAAATTTTCAAGGCACTTTACAGGAATATGCTGTAATATATGCTTTAAATTGCAATCATTAATATGTATGGAATGAAACAAGCTAATGATAAAGGCTGATGAAAACAGAGAACAGGAACCAAAAATTTAATAAGAAGTAAAACAAACTGCTGAAAGTCCAACTGGGTATCAGTGACAACATACACCAGTCTGGTGAGCATGAAATACAGCACATTTGGTAGCTTCCCTAAGACCTTGCATAGCAGACTACCTAGCAGCCTGTCTAATGTCCTGTTTAACAGTCTGCCTAGTGTCCTATATCACGACTTCACTAACACCCTGCCTAATGGGCTACCTAACAGCTCATTTCAACACTACTTAACCGCCAGCCTGGTACCCTACCTAGCAGCCTGCCTAGTACCCTACCTAGCAGCCTGCCTAGTACCCTACCTAATGGCCTGCCTAGTACCCTACCTAATGGCCTGCCTAGTACCCTACCTAACAACCTGTCTAACACTTTACCTAACAGCCTGCCTAGTACCCTACCTAACAGCCTGCCTAGTATCCTACCTAATGGCCTTTCTAACAACCTACTTAACTGCCTGCCTAGTACCCTCCTTAATGGCCTACCTTGTACCGTACCGAATAGCCTGCCTAGCACCCTATCTAGAGGCCTGCCTTGTACTCTACCTAACTGCCTGCCTAGCACCCTTGATAACACCCTGCCTAACACCCTACTTAATGGCCTGCCTAATGGCTGTCCTAACAGCTTTGTTATTGTCATTTGTCTTCAGGGTTTTCCTCTTAAGAGACAGCCAGAGCAGTCCAAAGACCTTTGTCTTGTCATTGTGTCACGCACAGAGAATAAAGCACTTTCACATCCTTCCAGTAAGCATGTTTTACTGTTTGTATATTGTTACGTTTGTGTGATTGACATGTGACTGTGTGTGTGTGTGTGTGTGTGTGTGTGTGTGTGTGTAAAAGTTTTGAAATATGTAGAAAATCCTTATTAGCTATTATTCAATAACTGTTCTACAGCTAACTTTAAGTAGAAGTGGGTGCTGAATTTTTGCAATTTTAAATTATTTTTAATTTTTTAGGTTTCGTAGTGAAATGCATTAGTTGAAATGTGTCTCTGTGTCTGTGCACGCATGCCTGGGTGTGTGTGTGTGTCTGTGCATGCATGCGTGTGTGTGTGTGTGTGTGTGTGTGTGTGTGTATGATTATAAAGCAGGTGGAGAGCAGTGGAGAGATCTTTCTTAGCCTGGACGATGGGCAAACACGGTTTACTGATCTCATCCAGCTGGTGGACTTTTACCAACTCAACAGAGGTGTGCTTCCCTGCAAGCTAAAGTACCCTTGTTCCAGGGTTACCCTGTAACGACGTCCTCCTCTTCCTTTTCCTCCTCTTTCTCCTTTGGGCCTCAGGTGCCTTTCTCTAGAGGCCATTTCTACTGTGTTACTGATCCCTAGAGGGTTTCATGCCCTGAGCTGATGAAGCAGTGAACTAAAGTTAACCGAATTAAAACCAGCCCACAGTCCGAGCAGCAGGGCTCACTGCTGAGGGCCAGGCTGAGTCATAGTGCAGAAATGATAGAAGTCTCAGTAAACCATTAAGGACATTCCCCTCTGACAGTCAGCACCCTCATGGGAGGCCAAGAGGTGCTTGGTGCGCCTCCGCTTGTGGACGAATGGATTGAGAGAACCTGGTAAGGTGAGGACTGGGAGGAGGTCCATGCTGAAGTCCCAGTGTCCTGGTGGCTGGCAGCACTGCCTGTAGTGTAGTGGTAAGATTATGGTCATTTGCACTAACAACTTCTTCAGAGAAGTAGCCATTTCCTGGAACACATTTTGTGTGAGATGCAGATAAAATTTAAAGCAAGTCTACCTTGAGAATACAGGTAACTGTTAACCACAGGGAAAGACTTGAATACCTGGATCCGAAGGCGTGACCCTTGTCCTGATTTGCAACACCACTTTTCCCTCACAAATCTTGTGTCTCCTGTGGTCGTGCAGGAAGGCCGGCTCTGTCCTCTTTGGAGGAAACAGGCTGTTATTTGGATTCAGGAGTTTTTAAGATGTGTAACTCACAGGACTGGCAGGTGCAGTGAGTATAATTTCATTTCAAGATGTCATATTCAGATCATATGTGATACAGTGTTGGAGACACCTGTGAAAGGGAAGACATGGTGGACTTGGAGCCAGAACAGCAGAACCAAAACTTTTTATGATGTTTATCCAAAGGAAATTGCATAACTGTGAGCTGAATATATGGAAATGCCATATGGGATAATCATCTGTAAGTGCTTTGAATGGTTGATCTGAAAGTAAGATTTATGAGGGCTTATGGGAAATATATGCAAAGACAGCAACATAACATAACAGTAAACATGGTTACAGTGTCTTATAATGTTTAAATATTTTTTTAAATGAAATATGGTTATAAATGACGTAAAAACCTTTAATCTACCAAATATTGTCTACAAAATGCTTGCCAATGTACTTTGCGCATACACTGCACTTTTAGAGAACAAAGTGATTAATATATACTGTATTTTAAATGAGCAAATCTGTGAAAAAAGGGCAGATTTACATAGGTTAGTTTGATTTATATTTATTGGCTATGTGTATTGTTTTAAATTTAAAGATTAAATTACTACACGTGGATTTTATATTAATTTTTATGATAATTCAAGAAGAACTTTAATTTCACTCGTCGAATTGCTGGGAACAGGTTTTTTCAATGCTGATATCGTTGGCTGTTGATGTCTGCAAGACTGCAAGATTTTAATTGCCTCGTTATGCTTTGTGCAAATTTGGCTTTTTTAGACATCTAAAATAAAAAATATGTGGTAAAAGTGTGAATAAAACTTTGTGCCGTCAAAGTTTTTCTTGTGTTAATCGTCTAAATAAATAAAACAACACAAAGATTTAGACAACGCTGTTTCCTTGAGACCTACGTTTTAATATAAATCAGTCTCACTGACTGTAGAGAGCAGTGTATTTTCATTCAGTGCAAGCTTTCAGCCAGAATAAAGTCAAATCAGAAAACAACTTCAGATGACCAGAGGGTGTTTGTGATTTATAAGCATTAGACCGTTCATAAGAGAACGAACAATTTAGAACCTCGTAACAGTTTTCACACACTACCGTAGCTCCTAACTGTAACAAAGTTTGATCTCGTGCATTCTCGCCTGCCACATAGAAACGCTGGTTGGTACGTAGAATCGCCACTAGGTGGCAGCAGATCACTGCGTCGCTCTTTCTGTTTCACTGCCACGATGTACGCTTTGAATATTTAACGTAAAACTGAACTAATTGTTATACATAGCATTTGTCAGGTATTATTTGAGTTCACGTTATTGAAAATTTGAACGAAACGTATTAATCAATTTTATAACAGTGATGTAACGTATTTGAACTTATAGTTATTTACACTTATGTTTTTTACGTTTCGTTTTGTATGCTGCTTGATTACAGAACCGTACTCAAATATATGCGTTTTAGACAATATAGCTGTAATAGGTAGTAGAAATAAATAAAAATAGTAAAATAGTTACAAGCAACGAATAACCATTTTGAATTGTCAAATTTTCCATGATGAAAAATTAATTTTCTAAATGTGAAGTAAATTCAAGTCATAATAGCGTAATCTAAATTTATTTTAGTTCTCTGCAGAATACAGTTTATGTTGCTTCATAATTATGTGTATTTCCTAAATATTGGAAATTATCCATACACTGAAATACTTGAACTGCCCTGCGAATCCTCGTTTGAGTGGCTACTTAATATTGCAGATGCTTCTAAATGTTTTTTGAATCTTTTTAGCCTTGTGGTTAAAAATTCCCTTCAGAGCACATATTTTTCCCATAGATGCAGTGCTGGCTTCAGGTAGAAATGGCAGCTTGCTTTGACGCCTCTTTCCAAAAAGAATTTGCTCAGCCAGTCAGCTGTCCGCAGACCCTGGCCTGAGGCCCAGGGCCTGTGCCCACACCTGTTGCCCCAGCAACAAGACAGAGGCAGGTTTAAGGGAATGCGTCTCCTCTATTGCGGGTGGCGTGGCACCCAGCCACACAGTAAGGTGAAAGCTGAGTGGTGGGATTTGGGTTACAGGTGGGCACAGGTGTAGCTGCTGTGCTGCAGTATGGAGAATGACAGCTGGGAGGACGATACTGCACTGGGGGCTGGCTAGAGAGCGGCATGGCCCCCGCTGTGTCAAGTGTTAGAACAGCACTGAAGGGAGAATGTTTACAGCGGTGAGGACTGTCTCTCTCACACACACACACACACACACACACACACACACACACACACACACATACATAATCCTTATTCATAAATTAACATGAATCTACTGGTAATACCACTAAATAATCATTTAAAGCATTTAAAAACTGAACACAGGGTTTTTAGATATATATTTTTCATCATGGCATATAAATGCATAGCCAATATTTAAAGGCTATAAATTACATATTTTTCAATATTTTTGAGAATTTATACAGTTAAATAAAATGTATTTTACATATAATTTTACAAGCAATCAAATATAATACTCTCCCCCTTGAATGCTGTATTCAGTTTGTAAAATTTTTGGCAGATTTACCAAGGTAACACAAACCGTCTTTTCTCTGTTTAAGAATGATATGTCTAATAATTGATTTTATAAACAATTTATTTACAAATAATAATTATCAACAACAGCAACAACAACAATAATAATAACTGTAAAACAAACATACTGCTTTTGTACAATAACAAATTGTTTTTCAGTTTACACTGTACCTTATGTTAAAAAACGTTTTTTAATTCCCTATACAATCTCAGTCTCACTACAGAAGGCTGGTCTCTTAAAAGGGTCATGAATTACAATCTAACTTTTTGGAGAAACGTAATCCTGCTCCATTTGTGTAATTTTTTGTTTATATATCGTCACCCAGGCAGCAGCATACAGAGCAGGACTATAATTAGCCATATCATAGCCAATAATAGTCATGTCTTAACATTGGCCTGCCTGAAGGCGGCAATTTAAGGTGAAATGTTCACAATATATGAATGTCCTTCAAAACAATTTAAGATGGATAAGTGCGTCTGAATACAGATGCCTCTCCCTTTCTCTTACACTGTCTTCAGGCTACAGAGAATTTCAGATTATCCCGAGTCGTGGGGCTGACATTAAGCCTGTAATGTGTGTCCACTTATCCATGGATGTAGAGCAATAACGCGAAGAGGCTTTGCCAGAGCGTACGCTGCAAAGAATAAAGCGGACAGCGGGGGAGGTCGTCACCGTTCCTGCCGTATCTTCAAAGCACCATGTTTCACGGGGGATTTTTGACCTTGAGAAATTACCATGAAGAGAGCGTCCCGACGTTGTTGGGTGACGGGGAAGAGAACAGCGTCTGCTGAAGTCCTCCTGTTCCAAAGAGAGCATCTTATCACCTTGAATAAAGGTGATAGAGGAAACATATTGCACCGGTCGAGCGTCTGCGTGGTACACACTTGCATGTGTAAATAGCGGTTATGTGCAGAGGGACGGCGGACAAAGTAAATATGGATCAGACGATTTAGATCTGACAATAAATCAAAGCTGACACTCCCCTCCACCGCACTCTCTTTAGTCCTAGATAATGTGAAGTGATATTAATGCGATATCTAGAGGTTAGAATCAGCATGTTCTTTTGATATTTAAAGTCTGTGCATTTTTTACTTTTAGAGAGAGCAGAGAGATTACACGGAAAGTAGCTCTTAGTTTGCCCATGGCAAAGCCTCAGTAGCATACACTTTTTGAGTTCTGTCAATTTTCTTTTATTGATTTTTATTTTTTTTCCTCAAAAGTTTAAAATGTATCGTGTCGAATAAAGGATTCTAAAATTTGAACTATATAAGATGCTGTAAGTGTTTTTTATGCAAGACCGGACAAAGTAACTCCCTAGAGACCATTTGAAAATGTTGCAATGCAACTTTTTTTTTCTTTTTTAATTTACAATGAAGCAAAGTGACCTTTTATAGTTGTTACCTAACATGAAAGAGGAAGTGTGTAAAGTAGTTAATCTGAAAAGATATTCTCACATAGTCACATTTCACAGATTTTTTACTGATAATTCATCAGGGGGCAATTTTATATATCCAGTCTCAAATCTAGCTATTAAAATTAATGATCATAAAAAAAAAACTCAGGTGACTCAAGGAGGCAGCGTGATGTAGATCAAAGTCATTGGGTGCTGAGCAGCTCGCTTTTTCCATAGGAGAGAGAACGTGCAGACATACGCAACGTGGAGATGGATTCAAAGAGAGCTTATCGTGGATCATGCACACACGCACACACACATACACACACACATACACACACACACACTCGCACCTCAAAAAGCACGCGCTCTCGTCCGCGGGCAGGATGATGAAGGAGGTAAACAGCGCCGCCCACGCCTCCCATGTGCACTGAATCCATTTACATTCGAAAGTTCCTGTTGAATTTACAATGCGGGCAAGAGGCTCTGGCGCTCAGTGCTGAAGCTCTAGGAGGACAGGAGGAGGTGAGGACTGCGGAGGGAGTGGAGAGGGACTAGGGGGGAAGCTGAGCAGCATATGCTGGGTTTTAAACAGTCAATCGATGAATAACCCAAAGCACTCTTTCATTTATTTATTTATTTACTTTTCCTGGACATGGCAGCAAAACAGCGCACTGCACACTGGTGGGCCTGGTTCTCCACCAGTAAGAAACAGTGGTCAGAAATATTAACAGTGCCAGAAGGCATTTAGACTTTTCTTTTTTTATGTGAAGCTGACCTTTTGCTGGGCATGTGTTATCACTACCTCTGCGTTTCACAAGCCTTCAGATCACAGGAAATCACACAAAACTCCTCCTGAGCTGTCCACCTCAATCCCCAGAACACCGTGTGATGTGTCTGTGGAACTTTGATTAAGTAATCAGAAGAAAATCATCTCTTTATGTCTACAGATAGTTATTTGTTTAAATCACTGTTTATAATTTTTTAAATTCTCATTTCAACTTTGGGCAGAAGACCAGTTGGGAATGAGTGATCAACTTGTCAGTTGTAATTCAATTAAATTCAATTCAATTTCTTTTTATATAGCGCCTTTCGCAACAATGTACCTCAAAGTGCTTTACACAGGAAAACATAGTCATCTTCAAAGACCAGCATTTTACTATACTATTGTTTTATTTTTCAAGGATGTCCTGTTTGATATGGCCAGGGCTTTAACAAAAAAGGTAACCACAAATTATTTTATATGAGGTTTTGAAAAGATTCAGATTAAGTGATAGTAATGTGCTACAGCTAATACATTAAAACAATACAAAAAGAGATTCCAGCTGTTTTCAGAATTTTACAAATGTGATCTTAATGTATCATGCTGTAAAGAAAATATATGCGGGTTAATGGACTTTCATGTCTTCTGTCTACTAATTTCTTGGTATTATTGCAAAATCTCTTGCTATTCTTTTATGTATATGATCTTTAAAAAATTAGAGAGAAAGTTGAATATCTTCTTGTCAGTGAGAATGCTTAAGTAATATTTATTTAAACTGTGTAGCTATGGGTTTCTCTGCTGAGGGATTGGCTGAAACACTGAGTGGGTTGTGGTGCATCTGGCTTTTCTATAGAAGGGTCTGGACCATGTTCTGCACTCCGTGACCCATGACAGCTCGGGGGTGACCTTACCGAGTTTCACCAGATCAGTTCTTGACCTAATCAGTGCGTTTATTTTCAAGCATATACTTTGAAGCCAGAAGCACTATTTAAAGTTCTACTGTCTTGACTAGGCTGCAGCAGAGGTAATGAATGAGAAAATGCACAAGCGACACCAGGTTCTCCCTACCAACAAGGCTTTCTACCTGTGTGAGAAATGCCCACCACACTGTTCGGTGGGACTGTCCCACATTCTTGGCCCTGTTCTCTCTTACAGCACCCCAGTTTCTCTTTCTGACCACTGCAAATAACCATTTAGGTACAAAACCAGTCACAAATTAGAAAGTCTAGTTTTGAAGAGCTGATGGAATACATTAGCCTTCCCCATTAGTGAGAAGGTTTATCTATTACAAAATGAAAATGAAGTGGATGCTCTAGGATACCATACCTAGTAATACAGAGATGGAGTGGATAGTGTACTCTACAATTCCATAATTAGTAACACACACGGACACTTTGCTGTACTGTACCACAGTTAGTAATAAAAGAATAGAGTGGCAGCCCTTCTAAAATGTATAATATTTAATAATAGATAAGTGCTTTACTGTACTTTGTCTGTACATTATATCACTTTAATGATTACTGGGGACCAGGTAGCATCACTATCCAGAATCTGAATCACCTCCAGTTCTTGTCACCTGCCTTCGACCTTCTGAAGGATGTCAGCATTTTTACAAATTTGGACTTCCTCAGTGAGGACTATCCAAATGGTCCTTGCCAATGTATAGACTGTCCAGAACTGGCAAGCATCCCCCTTCCTTTTGGCAACAACAACAATTCATTGAGTTTTCTGACCTCTGTTTATATTCATAACTTTTTCAAGTGGCAAGACCACCATAAGCTACCGTTGTTTATGACAAACTGAAGAAAGACTTGACTGAAAACTCATCTTTCAGAACCTTAAACCACAGCAGCTGTTCCTCGTCAAGGATGATACCTCTAAAATCAAGGGAGGTGCTGTCTTTCACAATGGCTTTCTAACAGGAAGATGCACATGTACCTACATTTTAAGTCAACAAGAGCAACAATGTATGCAACCAAGAGCTTTTGACCATGTAATGATTTTGTAGGATTTTATCCCTTGGTTAAAGGGATTGTGCTTCCTTCCATCTTCTGAACAGACGACAAATATCCAATTTACATGCAGTGAGCTCAAGAGATGCACCAGGGTATTTTTTTCTTCTCTTGGTTCAATTTCAGCATTTTGTCATCCAAGAACACCAACCCTGCTGCCCTCCTGTGACAGTATCAGCCTACAGATGACTCAGATTTCCCGTACCCTATTATACCACTCACTACCATCTTAGCCCCTGTGCAACTGTCACTTGAGAATCAAGTCAAGTGGGCCCAACATGATGACCTTGTTGTCTAGCAGTCAGCAGACAGTATATGCTGGGGTACTGTCAAGTTCCACTGAGGAGAAGGAGAAGTAGGCAACAGCAGGCTGGAAACTTGTGACAGAACATATGGGAAGTTAGGCAGGAGCACAACCAGGCAGGTAAATACAGACAGGATGTTATGAGGTTAAGACAATTGGTTATGAATCAGTCTTGGAAACTGGGCTTGAGACTGAAGTCCTCAGGGAAGAGGTACACCAAGGTGGAGAGGACAGATGTCATTGCTCAAATGTTGCCTCTCATGTACGTCCACCTAGATGGTGTCAGACTCAAAGAAAAATCAGCTCACAGCAGGTGACCAAGGCCCAAGCTGAGGGTACTTTATCATCCAGAACCCGAGCCAGGAAAAGTAGGGGAGAGAATCCATACTGAGCCTCAAATAGCGACATGCCCAGGGAGGAGCTTACTAGGGTGTTTTGCGCTCACCTAGCTCAGGTAAGGAGGAAATACTGCAACTACTTACTTAACTGTGTATCCTGGAATCCATTATCATTGGTCCTCAATGCCTCTTTCATCTGGGTTTCCTACTACATTGATCCTAATGCACCCAGCTCCCTGGAGCCAGCTGCAAAGAAAGCGTCACTGTGATGACCTGCACTTTGCCACTGGAGGGCAGTAATATTCAGGTTCCTAATTACTGCAGTCTCAGTTGTGGGCAGTCCTGCAACTTAATTGACAGCAGTGTTTGTTTGCTTAGTTAAAGAGTTTTGGTACTTGCTTGTTTTGTACTACTGCATTTGCCCTTGAAACCTACATAAACCTGTTGTATTTTTCCTGTGCTTCTACCTTGGGATAACAGCCAACCTCGCACACTGACCATTTTATTATTCTGTGTGAACTTTATTTTAACTCCTCTTCTTTGACAAGACATAGCTACACTTGACTGCATATCTTCACAGAAAAAAACTGCAAAATCCCTCTCATTGTATTGTACAATATAAATATATGCACTAAAACACCTTAGGATGGAAATTAAATTGGTAAATACTGTATATCGATGGTAAATATTACTCATTCATTAACAAGCAAAGACGTGTTTAACGGTGGTCTAATACCTATTTTTGCTATGGCTGTAACAGCTGATGTGATTGTATGATCTCTATAATTAACACAGTTTGTGGACTTTTAAAATGCATGTTTAATTTACCTGTGAATATTATGGTAATTGGAAAGGAAAAGGTCTGATTAATTTAATTCTCTATCCTCTGGAAATGCCATCACCAACGTGTCTCATGTTCAGTGCATGTTCTGCCTCTGAAGCTCTTGCCCAAACTTTAAACCATACTTTAAAATGATGGAAAAATTAAATATAAAAACATATGAGCTATATTTCTTTGCCTTTGTAAAACATGTTGTTATGTTTTAGCACAAAAAGAGGAGAAAAATAAAAGGAAAAGGCTGATTAGTGATTTCCATCATTAACGTCAGCCTCATGTTTGCTGTGAACTGGGATGCAGCCTCTGCCACTTCTTTGATATTCATTCTTGTTCCATCCTCTGTGAACCTGTTCTAGTCATTATAACCATACTGCTTACAGTGTCTTATACAGCAAGGTGATGTGAGTGAATGCAGAAAATCAGTGGGATGGAAAGGCATTAACCAAATACTACTGAACGCTATTGAAGCTTAACATTGCTCAGATTCACTTGTTCTGTACAGCTAAACATCAGCACCCATGCGACATAATGGGTATAAATAAAAAGTCTAAATAAAAAAGTGTGAGGGGAGGAATCAACAAATAGGAGAAATGGTATTGCTTTTTGCTTCATGTGTGAAATACCTTTAAAGAGTAACATGATGTTATTGACAGAAATTCTTTAAATTTCTGTCCGAAATGTGTGAAGTCAATAGCTGTCATTTACCTTGTAAGCGACTGATAAAATCTGTACACATTACACGGCCCATTTTGTCCGCCTACAAGAACACTGCGATGCAATTTTGCAATGTTTATGCTGGTAATGAATACCAAACATGTATTGATGTTGACTTATACACGGTCTCTCATGTTTAAGTGGGATTTAGCAGGCAAACATCTCTGCTCAGTTTAATACTAGTTATTTTGCAGTTAGGAAGAAAAGTGTTGTCATGATCTGCACTGATCAAGTGACATGAGAGCTGCACACACCATGCAGCTAGGTCCTCAACTAATCCCGTTTGGCTGTTTTGGCCTGAAAGCAGAAGACAGTGTGCGCGCACACGCACACACACACACCACGCAGCTAGGTCCTCAACTAATCCCGTTTGGCTGTTTTGGCCTGAAAGCAGAAGACAGTGTGCGCGCACACACACACACGCACGCACACATGCGCGCATACACACGCACACACACACACCACGCAGCTAGGTCCTCAACTAATCCCGTTTGGCTGTTTTGGCCTGAAAGTAGAAGACAGTGTGCGCGCGCACACACACACGCGCGCGCACACATGCGCGCATACACACGCACACACACACACACACACACACACCCACACACGCCCACACACGAACTCGCGCACACAACCGCGCAGACACGCGCACACACCCAGGC
>JABJVR010004561.1:0-14568 GCA_025773905.1 Chitala chitala
CGGCATTTTTTTCCGGTAATTTCTTTTTTTGTACCACTTTTTTTCCGGGTGTAACGTGTTTTTTTTTTTTTTTTTTTTTTTTTTTTTTTTTTTTTTTTTTTTTTTTTTTTTTTTTTTTAATTATTTTATTTATTTATTTTATTTATTGTCTGTGTGTGTCTGTCTGTTTTCTGTGCGTCTGTGCGTGCGTGCGTGTGCGCATGTGTGTGCCCAGAGCCGGGCAGCAGACGCATGTGGCCCGCAGCTGCGGAAGCTGTCCCTCCTGGAGGAGGAGAAGCAGCGCGTGGCCCAGCTGCGCCGGATGCAGATCGAGTCCGAGCAGTTCCGCTACTTCGAGGACCAGCTGCGACGGCAGGAGCTGGCCAGCGGGAAGGGCGGGGCCGTCGCCAAGGTGCCCGAGCAGACAGACGGCTCGTGCCTGGCCCGGCCACCCAAGAACCACGTCGGCCTCGATCCAAACCGCAACAAGCCGCCCCCGCCGGTCAGCAGGCCCGCGGCTGGTCTGGCTGCAGTGCAGGGTAAGCGGGCCTGCCTACATCACTGCCGTTTTGTCGCGGGATGGTGAGAGCCAGCCCTTGTTGGATTGGAGCATGGTGATGTTTGAAAGTGCAGTGTGTCTGTGTGGCTGCTCACAGATCAGCGGGTGGACGGCCTGAGAAGAGTGGTCGTCCCCAGAGACCTCACCCAAAGGTTCCTACTGCTGGCAGAAAGCAACACGGCCAGAGGAATTGAGACATGTGGAGTCCTCTGTGGCAAGCTGGTAGGCAGCCTTTGCACTCTTGCTAGGAATATCAGAGGAATGTTGGAATGTTCTATAGAGCATTATAAAAGGCAGACAATACAGGTCTATGCGAAACCTTAACAAAGACAAGTAAAGGTTAGGGTCAGAGAGGTGGGGACTGCTTCATGCTATAGAAATGTAAAGTATCGATGTAATACGATAAGTCATCGATAATAGGTTACCGACACGCGCCGTGTTCTAGGGACGGAGGGACGATCAGGGTTGCTCTAAATAGTTGTCAGCTTTGCAGCAGCGGCACTGATGTGCGTCCGCCTTTCAGACGCACAACGAGTTTGTGCTCACCCACATGATCGTCCCCAAGCAATCGGCGGGCCCGGACTACTGCGACATGGAGAACGTGGAAGAGCTGTTCGGCTTCCAGGACCAGCATGACCTGCTGACGCTGGGCTGGATCCACGTGAGTGTCCCGCCTCTGATTTCCCCCCTCCCCCCCTCCGTGAAACCTGCTGAGTGAGAAGGAGAAACTCACACCATCGTCCTCCTCCAGCCTTTATTTATAGTTCTGTTTCACCAGCTCCTTTCACCGTTTTTTTTTTTTTTTTCCCCGGTTTTGTTTTGGTCTTTTTGGTTTCCTTTTATTTCCCAGCTGAATGTAGAAGAAAGGTGGCTCTATAATCCCTGCTTTTGGGAAAATGCACTTTCAGGTGGCAGCACGCAAGACAAACGGCTGTTTTTAACTCTGCAAACTGCAGTCCGTTCTTGACACAGACGCGTCGTGTGCATTTGCATAACCAAAGCAGGCTTTGGAGTACAGCTTTGTTTACTACTTCCTTTTAAGTAAACATTCGCTATGGCAACATGTTTTAGCAGCGATCATGTTCTAGAGTAACTCAGCGCTGTTCTACCCGTGATGTTAGTTTGGCGGCTCAGACGAAACGGTTGGTTTCACTTCCCGGTTGTTTTCCCCTTCGCCTGGCGTGAAACCGGTTCCTTGGCCTGCAGACGCACCCGACCCAGACGGCTTTCCTGTCCAGCGTGGACCTGCACACGCACTGCTCATACCAGCTGATGTTGCCGGAGGCTGTCGCCGTCGTCTGCTCTCCCAAGCACAACGAGTGGGTTTCGTTCGCCGGGTTCGCGCCGTTCGCACACTGTCACCGGCGCCGCCTCCATGCACAGAGAGCTGTGCCAGCCTCACCGGTTCTGATTCCGAGCCAATGAGCAGCTTTACTCACAGTCGTTACACAGGGACACTGTAGTGAAAACCAGCTGAACATGTACAGCAAATAATAGCTCCGGGGAGGAGGGTGGGTGGACAGACAAGCAGAGACGCCACAAACATGGCACTGAAGTCCCAGTAGCAGTTTGTTTCTATTCCCCAGCGTGACCTCGCTCCTTGTTCTGAGTCCGTGTTCTTTATGCATTGCTGCTGGCACGTCTGCAGCTGGTAGGGCTGAAGGGCCCGCTGGGCACCACTACTATATCATTTACAGGTGCCATCAGTAAGGCTAACCGTGCACTAGACTGTGCCCGTAGCAGGCATAGTTTTGCTTTGAAGGTGTATTGGAGAGAAAGTAGGATGAGGAAGTTTCAGTGTAACTAGAAACGCAGTTTAGAAAGTGGAACTGCAGCGGTTGTGGCTTGACGTGTGCTTGTGATCTTCAAATCAGCACCGGCGTCTTCAGGCTGACCAGCTCTGGCATGGGGGAGGTGGGCAGTTGTAGGAAGAAGGGCTTTCACCCCCACTCTAAGGACCCCCCCTTGTTCAGTGTAAGTGCTCCACACTCACCGCTGGTTCACTGGCCGCCAGTGCAGGATAAAAACGAAATCCGATCCCCCTGTAAACAATTTCTTTTTTTTTTTTTTTTTTTTTTTTGTCTGTTTCCCACTGTCTGTCTGTCTGTCTGTCTGTCTGCAGATCTGTAAGCACGTTGTGGTGAAGGACACAAAAACGGTGGTGCTGGACCTCAGGTGACAGCGGAGGGGTCCCCATGGAAACCAACAGCTCCCTCATGTGCCAGAGTTTATATTTGCATTGTTGTTTACTTGAAGGATTTTGTTTTTTAATTTATTTTTTAAGGGGTACTCTGAACCGATATGGCTTTTACTGCACAGAGCGGCTTGAGCGCTTGTGATACTATGGAATTGTGTAGATGGTTGTATGTGTGGGTGGGTGGGTGTGTGTGTGTGTTTGTTTGTATATGTGTGCGCGCACTGGTATGTGGTTTTTTACTATCTCAGTGTTGGCTTTGTTTTTAGTCGCTTTTACTGTTAACAAAAGAACAGAATATGAGCATGGATACAATCAGTGTGAGGATTGGAACGCCATTAATTTAAAAGTGGGGCACAGAAAGATGTATGGGCCGTGCGTCATTTTGCTTTCCTGTTACAGAAAGCAAATGTCGCAAGAAAGATGCCACAAGAAAGCAACGGGTCCGTGTATGCAAAGCTCAGTCGCAGCATTACAGCAATAGCTACAAAACGCGTCGTATGTCATGTACTGTACTAAAAAAAACCGAGAAAACGGTAAAGCCTTTTATAAGCACATTATAATACACAACTAATGAAAATATCAGGATGATCTTTGTATTGGCCTGTTTTGGTATTGCATTTTCTAACACCTGTTACAGTCTCGTCAGTTTTTTTGTTTTTTTTTATTTTTTATTTATTTATTTTTTTTAATTTAAACATGTGCTTGGTTGCGTGTAATGTTTTTGGACTCGGAAACTGGAAGTGTACTAGTTATACAGTAGCTGACAAAAATATCGACCTTTCCCAGACTGAGTAGGTGGTGGAGTTTTATTTGAGAATGGTCTGTTTACAAGTGCTAAGAACGTGCCCAGCAGAGAAACCGAAAACGCCTTATGGAGGAGGGGCTCCCATTGCCAGCTAAAAACGAGACAAACCTCAGGTACCTGCTGTGGTTTCACATCATTACACGCCCACTCCCCCAAGCCGAGAAAACAGTCACTATCACAGATGGCGATTTAAAAGCGGAAACGTCCTGATGAAATTAAACTCGCTGCTGTGGTTTGTTTAAGGAAACAATACTCTTGCTTTTTTTTAAATGCAATGTGTTGTTGGACTCGCTTTACAGTCCTGGTGGTGTTGCATATTGTTGTGGAGTTGTGTGACCGTGGGCGATGAAGAGTGTGCGATTATGCATTTTTGTTCCTGTGCTGTTTTAATAAAGAATTTACATTTTAAAGTCCTGTCTCTGTAATATGCAGCCCACAAGCTCCAGTCCAGAGGAACTACGGTCTCCTGGGTATCCAGTTGAGCACGTTTTTGCGTATTTAGTTGGATAGTACTGCAACAAAAATAAATCTAAGTGAAATATTGGCTTTTAAGTGTCATCCTATGTACAAAAATGCGTAAATTAAATACAGTCTGATGATTGTAATGGGGGAAAAAAATTGTCGCTTGCTCAGTGTAACATGACACATTAGTAGAAAGGCTGTCTTCAATAATTATACATTTAAATTTGCGGCTATTCCTAGTTTAAAAATAGGTCCAGACACTGTTGGTAGCACTGGCCTTTTAAGAGGTTATGTAATACTAATGATGACATCATAAGAGCTTTATTTATTTATTCACGCGACGGTGTCTGCTCAGAACATACTGACCAAAATGAACCGCGTCGTGTATAAGCCACAGGTATTTGGATTGTAACAGCACATTTTTTCATTGCACTTTCTATTGTGAAAATTTGATATTAAATATTAGGCAAAGACATTTTTAAAAGAGCTTTATTCCTGTAGTGTTCACAATAAAAGCACCCTTAAAAGCTGTTCCTCGGAGAATACAGCTGTCAATTGGACGCGTTCGACATTTGCTAAGGTCAGTGACGTTGTTCAGCGTCTGACCACAAGAGGGAGCCCGTGAGCTTTATTCGTGTTTTCTTCATTCTTTCAGCCATTGCCAACTATAACGGAAATATTTATCGGAAAAAAATGCCCCTCTACTGATAACTATGACAGCACAGCTCATTCATTTGAAACAGTACATTAATTCAGTAATTTAAGGGCCATGTACAGAACAAAAGTCAATATGTTGGAAGAGGAAAATTCATGGTTTACAGGAAGAAGAAAGGCACGGGCCTCCGGAGGGGAATATAGGTATTTAGAAGCATTTGCGGTGGACGATGGATGGGCCAGCCTCGTCGTACTCCTGCTTGCTGATCCACATCTGCTGGAAGGTGGACAGGGAGGCCAGGATGGACCCTCCTATCCAAACTGAATACTTGCGCTCAGGCGGTGCAATGATCTGGGAATGACAAAGTCACGTAGGTCAGATAAAATCACATCATACCAGCCTAGAAAAGATTTTCCGCAAAGAGTTACATAGATGCCAGCCACTTGCTTTTGACCCATGCATGTTGGTAATTGTTTTTCAAAGTGCTCTTACGTTCTTAGATGTTCATTAAAAGGAACTGCGCACCAGTCTATGCTCGTTATTGTCAAAACGCTAATTACTGTAGTGAGGAAGTAAATGATGGTTATACACACTTTGATTTTCATGGTGCTGGGGGCCAGAGCAGTGATCTCTTTCTGCATCCTGTCAGCAATGCCAGGATACATGGTGGTTCCTCCAGATAGGACGTTGTTTGCGTAGAGGTCCTTGCGGATGTCGATGTCACACTTCATGATGCTGTTGTAGGTCGTTTCGTGGATGCCAGCAGACTCCATGCCTGTTTGTGGCCCGCGGTGGGGGGTTACAGCAGTTTCTCAAATCATCGAATAAAAAGAAGGCGAAAAGCAGCTGCACAATGTGAAAGTAGAGTACCTATGAAGGATGGCTGGAACAGGGTCTCGGGGCAGCGGAACCTCTCATTGCCGATGGTGATGACCTGGCCGTCGGGAAGCTCGTAGCTCTTCTCCAGGGAGGAGGAGGTGGCTGCTGTGGCCATCTCGTTTTCAAAGTCCAGGGCGACGTAGCAGAGCTTCTCCTTGATGTCTCGGACAATTTCACGCTCGGCTGCACACGAGAGAGTTTCCAGCTCAGCACTGGGAGTCCCCTACTAGAACCCGTCGGGGGGACTGCTGGTTGGAAAGTCCTAGAGACCCCTCTGTAGACTGGAACGAAACCTGCTGGCTCAGCAGTGCAAGGACCTCTGCTGAGGGACGAGACCCCACTCACCAGTAGTGACAAAGGAGTAGCCACGCTCAGTCAGGATCTTCATGAGGTAGTCTGTGAGATCACGGCCAGCCAGGTCCAGACGCATGATGGCATGGGGCAGTGCGTAGCCCTCATAAATGGGCACGTTGTGAGTGACACCATCACCAGAGTCCAGGACAATACCTACCGGGGAATGAGGGGGGGAATGGGGGGGCAGATGGAGTTACATACAGCCCAGCAGTGGAATCACGGGATGTTGTGTAATTAATACCGAGCATTGCCCACCAGTGGTTCGGCCAGAAGCGTACAGGGACAGCACTGCCTGGATGGCCACATACATGGCTGGTACGTTGAAGGTTTCAAACATGATCTAAAATGGGGAAACATTCACGCTTAATTCTGCTTTAAACAGCCATCATGGCACAGCTGGATGAGTGAAATTAAGCTCATGGGGTTTCCAGTGTCTCCCCATTGAATGATAATCGTGTGTGAAAATGTGCTCTGAACTGAAAACTGTTTGTGTGGTACGTAAGCCTCTGAATCTTTTCAGGAAATTTAGGAAGGCGTAACTAAATGTCTGGCAACATTCCTGGATGTTTCTTGACAACAGGAAGCTCTGTACGGTTTTACAATGGCCTTGCCTGGGTCATCTTCTCCCTGTTCGCCTTGGGGTTCAGGGGAGCCTCAGTCAACAACGTTGGGTGTTCCTCGGGTGCCACTCGGAGCTCATTGTAGAATGAGTGGTGCCAGATCTTTAAGGAGATGTATCAAAAGTGACCTGGTGTCACAAATTTAGAAAGGCACTTGCGCAGCATGCAAGGGAAAAATGTTAGCGTGAAACAGTAAATATTCAGAAGCCATGGCAGCATCTATTTAACGAACACCATCTGCTGAAGGGTGGGAAGACTTGGATGAGGTAGCAGAACATGTGCTACATCACACATGAACACTGAGTCACAGAGTTCATGCACCATTGATGACAACGAGAATTTTCAAGTTCTTCCATTTCAAAAGTGTTTAGTGACATGTTGCACAAAGACAGTTTTCCAGAAACTACCGCACTACACACCCAGTAATGATTCATATATTTTCACACATGACTCGCATTGACAACATGACAGTTATGAAACAACAAGAAAAACCCAGAAAAATCTAAAATGAATCAGTCTGTAGCCTACTGGATAAGGGTACACATTTAGCAATAGGCAGCTGTCAATTCATTAAGAATGGACATTATGTAGTTTCAGTAGTTATTCAGAATACCTGTAGCTATATATTAGTATGGGCACCATAAATGGGTGGAAACCTAAGATAATTCCAAGAGCATATGACTGAAAGGGCCCTCAAAAATTATATATATATATAAAGCTGCCTACATATATACATTGTTACCCATATGTGAAATGTAAGTCGCTTTGGATAAAAGCATCTGCCAAATGAAAAAATGTAAGATTAATTGTCAAGAGGCCCAAAATCTGTAATAGCCACCCTCTATATTAGTAAATAGTGTTGTAAAAGTATAGTTTTAATGCACAGATATGTCCTCTTTCTGTTTATTGTCAATACAACTGTATTTTGATCTGTTTATTTACACGCAGGCCTAAGTCGTTTGTAGACTGTAACAGCCTAGTGGACGTTTATCATTCGCGTGTCCCGGGTAAAGCGAAAGCAGCATGGTCGAGCCTTACTTTCTCCATGTCGTCCCAGTTTGTAATGATGCCGTGCTCAATGGGGTACTTCAAAGTCAGGATGCCTCTCTTGCTCTGTGCTTCGTCGCCCACGTAACTGTCCTTCTGTCCCATGCCTACCATCACCCCCTGAGAAGGAAGGTACGCTACAGGTGAATGTTCCAGAACACCTTCAATGTGAATAG
Organism: Chitala chitala; assembly: GCA_025773905.1. NCBI lineage: Eukaryota > Metazoa > Chordata > Actinopteri > Osteoglossiformes > Notopteridae > Chitala > Chitala chitala. The sequence goes on from JABJVR010004561.1 coordinate 7,734, forward strand.
AATACTGTCGCCGCAGTGACCGGGGCTGATGGTTAGTGGCGGGGGCCAACCTGATGTCTTGGACGTCCCACAATGGAGGGGAACACGGCGCGGGGGGCGTCATCCCCGGCAAAGCCCGCCTTGCAGAGACCCGAGCCGTTGTCGCACACCAGGGCGGTGCTCTCTTCCTCGTCGCACATTGTCAACCTGCTAGGCCCTCTTTACTCGCACAGAAAACAGTCTCTGTGGGGACAGAGTGTGGGTCATCAGAGACCACAGGCACAGGTTCATACTGGTCATCAGAGACCACAGGCACAGGTTCATACTGGTCATCAGAGACCGCAGGCAGGCATTCATACTGGTTATCAGAGACCACAGGCACAGGTTCATACTGGTCATCAGAGACCGCAGGCACAGGTTCATACTGGTCATCAGAGACCGCAGGCACAGGTTCATACTGGTTATCAGAGACCGCAGGCAGGCATTCATACTGGTCAACAGAGACCACAGACAGGTGTTCATACTGGTCAACAGAGACCACAGACAGGTGTTCATACTGGTCAACAGAGACCATAGACACAGGTGTTCATACTGGTCATCAGAGACCACAGACACAGGTTCATACTGGTCATCAGAGACCACAGGCACAGGTTCATACTGGTCATCAGAGACCACAGGCACAGGTTCATACTAGTCATCAGAGTCCACAGACAGGTGTTCATACTGGTCATCAGAGACCACAGGCACAGGTTCATACAGGTCTTCAGAGACCACAGCCATATGTTCATGCTGGTCAGCACAGACTATCTACATCTACATTTTCTCGCTCTCTCCATCTTTCTCCCCGTCTCTTTTCTTCTCTCTTCTTCCCCATCACTTTCCCCCCACGCTCTCATCTTAAAGGTTCATGTCTCCACTAATTCTAAAAATACAACAAAAGTACAAATACCTCAAGATAGTTTTATGTTCATTCAACTGCAGTAGTAAATAGTAAAATAATATTTGTGTAGTTAACCTAAAATAATAAAGCAACTTGAAATGGCTATACTGAATTACAAACACTATTCTAATTGAATGTCCGCATAACAAAGAAACCACTGCTAATGTCGATAAATATTCTAAATATGTTATAAACATATTTGAGCATCTTCAAATGTTATTCATGGATGCTGGAATATACACCACATTTAGAGAGAACTGGAACAAGACACAGGAAGTCTGTGGGTAAACAGTATGTCCAAGGAGCCACTTTGTAAGATAGTAGTACTACAGTGTTTTTTGTTAATGAAAGGCCTGTGTGCCGCGGGAGGACTTCCTAATTAGGAAATTTTTTGGAAAGCAGTCGTTCTTGGTCTGCAGAAACACCCCCTCTCTCTGGCCCTGCCTTCCTCAAGGCATCCAAAAAACAAATGGATGGGAAGAAGGTATAAGCTACGCAGGAACCCTGGAGGACCATATTTAGTAATAAACCCACCAGCCCAGAGGAATCTGTGCACAACAGGGCTCCAGCCAGACCAAGCTCTGCTGGTGTAACACCAGCAGGCTAGCAGTTCCGTGTGCACAGACACACACACACACACACACACACACACACACACACACACACACACACACACACACACACACAGAGCTACACATCTTATAGCCTTCTGCCATTCACACACAAAAACAGCAGCCATCACTCCAGAAATAATCCTCAAACACTCGGAGTGATGACAAAAAAAGAACACTAAATTCCCGTGAAATTTCCCAACTTGTCAAGCTCCCAGTTTAAAAACAATACTCGGCCACAGAAGGCATTTTTCAGTCCATTAACTTACCGAGCAAACGTCAGCAATTAACATGCGATGCTTTTAGGCAACATCATGGGGAGCGCCGCGGGCCGCTAACCAGAAATCAACACTCTTCAAACCATAAATGCGGCTCTCTGGCACCTCGTCTGTTTGTGCACCGTTAATTGCTCAAATTATTATCGCCCACGTTTCCTAATTAACAGGTGCATGCATATTTTGCCAGATAATTATAATTCCCCAGCAATAATTAATTAGCCATATATTTAGCAACTTTAGCACTGCTCAATATATTGTTCTGAATTATCATGCACATCCACAAGACACTGTACAAAACTACAGTTGCAGATCAAAGGGGACAGACACTAAAGGTGCCACTACCAGTTATCAGATGACCCTAGGGCAGGTTCTGTCAAATTGTAGCAGATAATCAGTTTAGATAACTAATAACCGATAGTGATTTCAAGTACAGATTAGTGTGAGGCTGGATTGCACTTACCCTGACAGTGCTTGGACAGGGGGCTTGCCACTCAGGGATGGTGTACAGAACTCAGACCAGAGCAGAATTTATGTAGTCCCCCCCCCCTTCTCTGCACCTCCCACCTCCACGTCCCAAAGAAGGAGTCCGGTACACATCCACACTGCCGGACACCCTTCGACTCTCTCCAGCAAGGCCTTATAGGGATGCCAGGAGGAAAAACTTGAACTGACTGGACCAGCTAAGGAGTCCCAGTACTGTCCTGTGGAATTCCTGGGGTATAAGCAGGGGAGGGGGGCATAAACAAAGTGGAGCTGATGCAGTCGGCCAACACACGTATCCACCCCCCCCCCCTCCTTTATCTCTGTGCTTGTTAGCCAACAATAAGACAGCAAAGACAGACAAAAACAGTATTTTCACAGGACTAACAAGAGGCAATTATTCATGCTACTGATATTCTTATTTCTCAGTTTAGGAAAACAATGGCTGATAGTAACTATTAAAACTGATATTTTCGGTGCCTTAACTGATTCTGAAGTCAGTAAATATCTTTGTTTACATCTGGAAAACGCTCGCATTCTTAGACACCGACATAAAAATGTGGCAAGTAATAATAACAGTTCAGTATAATCAAAACGTCTGCTTTAGGCTTTCAGATTAAGCATCCTTTTCGAGATTGTTTTCCCGTGTTTGATCAAATGTCTTTGGTTTTGACAGTTCCTGCTCACAGCTCACAACACAAGTTTCAAACCAGTTGAAGTGGCAAAACACCAAAGAGAAAAAATACAGAAAATTACACTCATTTAATTTAATAAAGACAGTTGGTTTGTCTGTAATTATACTCTATTCAGTTTTAAAGAAAAAGAAAACCCAGTACTGCAATATACAGCGTTAATAATCAAAAACATATTTTACAAAAACTGTTCAGAGCTGCTTAAATAAAACTAATTGCACCATACTGTGTAAAAGAACAGTGGAATAAAGCTGAAAGCAGTAAAGTGTTTTGGTGCACTGGCTCAGTGCCAGGCTTACAATTTTACAATGAAAATGGTTACGCCCATTTGAGTCCTTGCCTGAAAGGTGTCTTCTGACTGAAATATAAGAAAATCCACATATTGCAGAGTTCACGATGTCTCACAGAACAGGAAGTACACATGAAAGCCTCAGGCATGACCTGATCTTCCAGTCAAGTCAGGTCACACAAAGAGTTATTCACGTGCATTGCAAAATTGACTTGTGCATCTCTCTCTGTTTCTGGTCAGGACTTGCCTCATAGATATTTGGCAATCTGTTCCTTTATGGGCCACTGAACACTAAAAGGATATAATAAAATAATGCAATTAACTTTAAATTGTGTTTGGTTAGATTTTCTATGATTAAGAAAATTATATTAAAAAACTGTATATTGAACACACACACACACACACATATATACGCATATATATATAAACCTCAGTTACCACAGACCTGCATCCATTTTCATTTAGTGAAGTTATTGCTGTTGGACTGACACCGCCTGCAATTATTATTTTTCTAAAAAGGACAGTATTAAGTTTTTCCCAAACAGCTCTCAAGTCACCTTTTAAATGTTTCCTTTTTAATTATTCCAGATGTCCAATATTTTCAGTTTGCCAAAATCAGGGCCATTGCAAAATTTTACCTGAAGGTGTGGGCAAAGTTGCCTTCGTCTTTTTTGCCTGTCATAACGGTCATAAAAAAACAACTGTACTTGTTAAAACGTAAGTTTTAGTTTAAGTCAATGTAACATCCGTCTGAATTACATCTTCCATTTCGTAAAACAGCGACACCTGTTGACGTGTAAGTTAAATTTGTGATTTTCCTTTTTCATGTTCTATCATAAGGATGCAGTGCTGAACTGGAAGGCGGACAGGTTTTAAGAAAGTAACAGCTTTATCTCGAATGGGTCATTTGCACCTGCATCTGATCCTTCAGAAAATGCTTGGAATGCAGTTTGTTTATAAAAATGTATAAATAAATGTCGCTTGAGGCCAGAATAAAATAAATAGTTTTTCTCAGTCTGTTTTCCAAGGATCGACGGTATTTAATTGTATGGAAAGACAACTGTATATCAATAAATGTATAAATTAACACAAGTCAGGATTTCTTTTCCTCAGGGTTTTTATTACTTTTTGCCGATGAAAAGAAAAAAACTGAACTTTTATTTATTATTATTTTTTAAACACAAATTTTTCAAGGAGTGATGCATTTCAGTTTTTTTCATAAGACTTTTAAACAGCTGTCCACTGTAGTGACCACTACGCATGAAAGGGTAAGAATTGGTACCACACACCATTTACACATATGCTCATACATTTAAACAATCCAAAGCAAGTCTTTATATAATTAGATTTTTAATTGACACGTTCAGGCGGAATTATATGGAGCGGCTCTCAATTAATGTTTAGATGCTGCGGATATCCACATACAACCGATTCCTTTTCAGTCATGCCTATACAGGGCGCGGTAAGGCTGATGTAACACCAAAAAAGGACCTGCTCAGTAAATAAGACAGGACTTGGCAGATCGGTTTTCCTGAAGGCATGTAAGGAAAGAAAATAAACGCCTGAAGGTGGGATCTTAGAAGACCAGCCTATGGCTATGTAGCTCCGTTTATTATACATATAAAAATCTAAAGTACACTCATTCTTAACAGCGTTATGTCACCCCGAATCGTAACCATGTTTAGTTGTACGTTTTGTGCGTCTGTTCTGTGTCATAAGCCGTTTCTCTTAACAATTCAGTGCGAGTTTCTTCGTGTAATCTCTCAGCTGGGCTTTGTAGGCTACTGTTTTTTTAATTTATTTAATTTATTTATTTATTTTTAATCGCGATTAAGAATGAAATCCCAGAAACAAGATAACAAAGAGCATGACCTTCAGAAAATGAACATACTATGCCAACATGCTTTTAAGTGTGTATATAAATATCCAAAGTTCAGAGAATGACAGGAAAGAAAGTAGAGCCCTATTTGTGTACTGGGAAAAAAAAAAAAAAAAAAAAAAAGACACTTCAGTAATAATTGACAACGGAGGCTCTACCCCAGCACCGAGACAATGCTGAATCGGGTAGTTCCTCTTTTGCAGGGTGAAGTAAGAGGTCAGGCCAGCATGTTTGCCCATACAGCTCAATTTCTATGCTAGCAGCCACGTACACACTAACTGTTGCTCAAAACTGACGTGAGTCACACAATGCTTTGAAAGTACAGAGTTAAAATGTCTCAGAATTTCTCACACAGTTTGTATTGCGAATTAAAACTAGCGATGTCGTTTAGAGCAGGCAATAATTTAATCAAACATCTAGTTATTATTATTATTATTATTATTATGTTGTTGTTAAAAATAAGTGTCAAATGGTGACCATACCCTGCGTTACTAAGATGCGCTTTGCCCCAGAATGGCAAGGCTAGTGCTCTGTTGTAAGACACGTTCATGCAGAATTATATGGAGCGTCTCTCATCCATCGAGTCCGTAAATAAGTCGTCTGTAAATAAGCACAGTACAACCAGACTACAGTCACACTTTAGTACGTCCTCTCTGCAGTTCAGATAGAACAGATAAGAGAGATGAAGATTACATAGTTCAAATCGGAAAGTTGGCGGAGTTTATTTATTGTTGATTTATTTCCTTGCGTGTTTGCAAGACTGCTCGACTCTCGAATAGTGCCATTATTTCACGCAATTTCCTCGACTCTCCGTCAAACGGTATGCATTAATGAGTTTTGGCCTTATTAATGCGTACCGTGTCGAACCCTGTCACCGGTTCACCAGTTTTCCTTCCTTGCACCACTTTTGGCACGTCCTGACCACTGCAGACCAGGAACATCCCACAAGAGCTGCAGTTTTCGAGTTGCTCTAACCAGTTCCTCTAGACATCATAATTTGGCCATTGTCAAAGTCGCTCAAATTCTTACGCAACTTCAGAGACAAAATATTCACTTGCTGTCAGATACATTCTACCTCCTTTCAGGTGTGATTGTAACGACATAACCAATGTTATTCACTTCACCTGTCAATGGTTGTAATGTTATGGCTGATTGGTGTATAATGAGAATTGTACTTCACAGGTAATGTCTTATCAACTACAGAGAGGTAGGACGTTTTCCGTATCCAGGAGATTTGACAGTTCCGAGGGGTACTTTCATTATTCTGTCTTCTCATTGCCTCCCGTGACACAACGATTATAACTTGGGTTTCCTGGGATCTACATCATAGACTGTGAAACTGGGGCTGTTTCTTATGCAGCAAACTCACGCACATAAACAGCAAAGGTGATGGCAATATCCATTTCTCAGACACAATGTAATTTCGCTAATCACCTAAAATATTGAAATATCTGCTTTATTCTGCACATTGCTCATGGACAGTGTGAAATTTACAACATCGTAAACTCATCAATAATCCTTCAAAACCGGTTATTCCCCCCCACTCCACCCGAGTGAGTTATAATGAAACAAAGCGGTAAGTACAGTCGGGCAATATTTTAGCAGAACTTCAGGAATTTTTCTTCTTTGATTAGCCAGCATGTCTTCTTTGTAAAATATTACAAAGACATTACGCGTCGTTTTATAT
>JABJVR010004562.1:4385-14566 GCA_025773905.1 Chitala chitala
GCGGTGTACAGATAGTGAGAAGACGACTGTGAGCAGAGTGTGTCCTGTAATGAAAAAGCTGAGTTTGTGTGTGTGTGTGTGTGTGTGTGTGTGTGTGTGTGGTACTCTTCCTTTGTGCTCATATGCATTATGCTAACACTCAGCTTGTTTAGAAAGAATATTGTACTACAAAAGGTAAAAAAGGGGCAGCCTGTGGAAATGCCTGCTGCAGACTGTGTTTCAGTGACACCCTGTTCTCCCCCCTGGGCCAGACACCCACCTTGTCCCCCCTGCCGTTGTTGAGGCCCATGCTGAGGCTGGACAGCTTTCCGTCCACGCCCTGCGGGTGGTGCTGCAGCTGCTCTCGCTGGATCTGCTCCCGGATCTTGCGGGCCTCCTGGATGGCCTTCATCACCGCATCCTGGTCCCCGAAAAGGGCCGTGGAGTTCAGGCTTGACAGGATGTCTGTGGGTAAGGAGGCATTCTGATAGTCTGAATACAAGCAGACCCCAGCCCTCCCATGTGCATTCGCCAAAATGATGGGCACACTGAAAGGGGGGCAAGTGCTGGTTCTGAGGGTTTAATCTCTCACCATTCACTTTCCTTCCAGAAATAACTGTGCCGTAACATTCAAATAATACAAATAGTAATTACTATTGCATGAAGTTTCAGTAATGCTATCCTTTGTGTAATTAGCCAACCAAAAAGTCCACTGTACACACAGAAACAGAAGTAAAGGCAGTGGTTGTACATCCCACCTTGATGCACATGCAGACTAGGATAAAACAGAGCAACTTGTCTGGCTCACTCCACATGGTAGTTTCCTTTGGCATGACAAACTCAACATAAAAACATGGCTTTTCCCTGACATCAAAAACTAGTCATTCTCAGGCATTTGGACAGATGTGTTGAAAGGTAAAATGCTTGCTTAGAGCTCTTACAAGGACTAGATGCACCTGCTCGCTCAAAGATGATTTTTCTCTTGGTTTTTTTTTCTGTTCACATTTTTTTCTTAAAAAGTGAGCGGCGCTGACATCGTTAAAATACGGCCCTCAGCGCACAATGAATTTTCACACCCCTGCGTAAAATGCCTTCATAAAAGGAAGGACACAGGACATATTTTTTTTTGTAAGCCAGAGCTAGAAGTGCTGGAAGGATGGACCACAAGGTTTGTGTGCACATGTATGTGTGTGTGTGTGTGTGTGCACCAGACTCTTACCCAGAGAGGAGCCTCGGCCCAGACTCCCACTAATGGGACTGGGCATGCTGCTCTTGGCAGACAGGCTGTTGGGGCTGCCCTTGTTGCCCGGGAACAGGCTGTGTGTGGGGGACGGCGGCGACTTGACCGACTCAGCTGTCTTGGGCCTGGAGGAGAGGTTCAGGGGCTGTGTTCCCTCATCCTGCAGGGGTGTGGATGGCACATGTCAATGAAGCCAATTATCACAGGGGCCTGCCTCCTGTTGAAGTGGCCCTACACCTTGCAGGCTAGACAATGCATTCTCCTGATAGCATTTAGCAAGCTAATTACACTCCCACAGTGCTGCTGTGTATTCACACACAGCTGTGTCTTGTGTATCTTTAGAAGGGCTCTTTTTCTTTGTTGGTGTTACTTACAAATTGTAGCTTCATCTGTTGAGCCAATTATAAAGCTATGCTTTTTAACATATCCGTGACACTGAAAGATTAACAGCTCTTAAGCCTTGTTCACACTACACTCACAAAGACTTTAGATCATTGTTAAATTCAGTCTACACAAGTTGTAGCTGGCCAACAGTGTCATGAAGTCATAGGTGTGTACACACAAATGATTGGAGACACAGTTATTCACACTGGGCTTTTTCTGTAGACCAATTCACACTAAACAATTCGCTCAGATTTGATCAAAGCATGCTGGCAACTGCATGTGATTCCTGGCTTGAGTCTGTGTGCGGTTGGTGACCGGTCTGCAACCAGAAAATCATTTAATATGAACTTTACTGAAACAGTCAATGACCACATTATTCTGCCCAAGGTATTACAGAATGCTTCAAAGGAAATATTTTATATTATAGATGGGAATGCCTTTAGAAAAAAAGTAACCGTAAAAATACAATTTCATCACTATATGTGTAAAATGAGTTTACTTGACCAGAAAACGTCTGTTCATGAAAAGTGATTTCAGGTAGAATAACCTGTCGGATCAGGGGGGGCTCTTTTACAAGTCAGCAGAAAAGGTTATGTGAGGTCTGCTTCCGCTTGACTGGTTTGTGGTTGTTCAACAAAACTGGGAAAATACAGCACAGCTAGGAGTTATTAATTCTGAAGTTATATGAAAGGTGGTGTTCCCCAGGGCACCGTGCTTGGCACAATGAAGATGAAGGAGGGGGCAGAGACTGTTTATCAATGGAAGCTCAAAACATGAAAAGGAAAACCTATGAATTACAATGAAGTACATTACCAGTGATTTAACAAATACTTTTTCCAAGAATGTCTTTCTTTCCTGAAAATGTCATTCATACAGAGATAAACACTAAATAAAACTGAGATACTGTTTTGGATATTTTTTCAATTACACAAGTTGAAATGATAAAAATTCATAAAACTATAGAATAAACATGAAGTAAATCTGGAAAAAAAATTCCAACTTCCAAAGATTTATTGCCACTCCTGCTTGGTGTCATTTTTTTGTACCTACCAGACTACAATCGAAATAGCTACAAAATGTTTGCCGGTGATCTCAAGAGCAGACTTTATCACCTTCTACACAGAAAATTCAACTGTCATGGTTACATATTAAATTGTCTTTCATGTGGCAAAATGCTCTCCAGTAACCAAGACCACTGAATATTAATTTCATGAAAGAGAATATATCTATCAGCACAAGGAGCATCGCCCCCTACTGGCTAATGACATAATTTGTGTTCCATCCAACTGTAATGTCACTTGCATGTAAATCTTATTTATTAAGCAGAAATTTTTACTAATATGTGATCTAAAGCAGCAATGGCCATTAAACATGCATTTAGACTAATTTTTTCATTGAAAAACAATACTCAGCTGTGAGAGTTCACTACAGCCTGATACCGTTCTTTATGAGGACAGACCACTCGTACAAAACAGAGCTCACAGGGACTGTTTTCATGGTAGAATTTAAACTTTACATCTCGATTTGGGAAGAATGGTGAGTTTTTCAAAAGTTTTTCAGTTCAGGATGCTTGAACACAGACTATATAAAGGACATTTCCAGCACTGAGAGGAAAAGTGTTTTTCTAGGGCAAACGTGTAGGTGTACCTTCACATGAGTAACAGGACTGGAGGATCTTTTCTCATTCTTAAGTCCATTGGGTGACATGGGGCCAGAAGAGTTGTTGAGAGGCTGAGGGAGGGAGGGCATCTTGGCTCCAGGAGACACCTGCATATTTGCCAGCTGAGCGGCATAAAGCTGCTGTGAAGAGAAAAAAGATTCAGAGTTAATGTCCAGAGTAAATGCTGAGAGTTAACATCCAGAGTTAATGCTCAGAGTTAACATCGAAAGTTAATGCTCAGAGTTAACATCCAGAGTTAATATTGAGAGTTAATGTCCAGAGTTAATGTCCAGAGCTAATGCTCAGGGTTAAAGTTCAGAGTTAACATTGAGAGCTAATGTCCAGAGTTAATTCTCAGAGTTAAAGTTGAGAACCAGCCCCTCTTTAGGGATTTTTCCACTTTCCCTGTTTATCCTCTCACTCTTTTTCCCTCCTGGCAGAATGTTCTCAACAATGTTCTCCACACAGCACCTCAGTGCTCAAACCACAGGGATGGCCTCTGTGTAAGACTCCTGGATCCCGTGCTTTTGCCTCATCGAGGATGTTAACGTGATTGATTACAGGAGTGCGACCTGAGGATTTCCTGTGGTCTCTGAATTGTAATGACTAATGTCACGGGCCCCTGAATCATCCCTCTGTGTAATGCCATGCTGTCAGGAAATCAAACGTAGCTGGAACGGACACAGCTAAACACAAACAAAGAAATTTTATCCAGAACAAAGGGAGACGAAGCCGGAGTGCTTATTTCCCTTGGACTGAAACATCTAACCTTGCGATGTAAACACATAAAATGTGTTATGTTAACTGCTGGTGAAGCAAAAAATAACCATATCCACCCAAAACACCCTAAATAGCCTAGACTACAATGACTGATATTTATACTTCAGAGCTTGCCGTACATTAAGACAATTGGATGTGGATTACTGACTGCAGCGGGATTGCCAAATGACCAGAACAAGCTCATTCATTTAATTAATAAATCACAAAATGCACTTGCACAGTGCAAGTTCTGGTATTGTTTTAAGACAATAGCAATGTGTAAGCAGTCTAGGCACAACTACCTTCCCTGAAGTTGCATGATAATCAAATTCTGTTCAAAGCGAAATGTGAAGAAATGCAAGGCAGACAAGTGGAAGCTTCATGCCTACTGTCCGCCATCCCTTTAGGGGAGACAACACAGCAAGCTTTTAATTCATACATTGACTAAATGTCTTCTTATAGGCCTGATGTACAGAGCCTTGCCAACATTCTTTGTACAATTTTCTGCCAATTTGACTAAAAACTAAAATCACCATAATGATATTGGCCCCTCCCACCTCCCTATGCATCAATAATAGTTTTGATAGGCCAGCAGAATGTCAAATGAAGTAGTGTACTGTATTTTCAAGGTATGGCTTGGGTCAAGCTCAATAATGCATTGCTCCTTAGTTTTCTTCAGGCTGACTGGACTGCTTTAAGCTTTAGACGAGTATTGATTGGCAGTCGGGAAAATGGTTAAGAAAGCTTTTTTTTGTCTTCTTCAGCAAGACGCTGGTATCAGAGAAAATGGGCCACGCGTCTTTGTGATCTCCTGTGAGCGGAGGCTAAATGTGGTACTCTGAGAGCCACGAAGGTACCAAGACATACCTGCCTCCTGCACTACCACAACTTTTACCTTTGTGCATCATGACCAGACAGGCCAGCCAGCCACACAGAGGTGTCGTTAACCAGCAAAAATCTCATTTAATTAACAGAGCCATGAAAATCATAGTTTGACTTCTTACCCTTATATTTACACAATTATTTTTATTTAGGTTTTCATATACACATTTTATAATGTTTGTGTATAGCATGATACTGCCTTCGGCACCATTTAACTTGAGCAGATAACGTATAACAAAGCAAGACAAATTAAGTTTTATTTAAAACTTAAGCTGACATGCTTCAGCGGTGACTGCAGACAGAAGCAAGTGTTTTGTGAAGAGAAAACGTCTCGTGACATAAACACTCATGTGTGCTTTACGAAACTTTATATCCTTCGCATTAGTGGAGCACAAAAAGGCCGTTGTTTTGGGGGGACCTGGAGTGACCCACAGCCCCTCACCGACGGAAACAACAGCCTGATTAGGTTCCCATAGCAATAACAGAAGCTACCAGTCTCATACAGGAATCTGTCTGTTTTGGGAAGATCACAGTGACCCTCCTCCATAATTCCCTAACTGTACAAATTTTGACGTATAAATGCTTAGAACAGCCCATGGTACATATAAGCCTCGTTTGACTGAAGCCTTTAATAGATGTAGAAAAACAAAGTTTTCCAGGGTTTAAAAGAACACACTCATGAATTTAGGAATAATCTGTTGGACAGATGTGTGTAAAAGCCTTTCTGGCTGAGTGGAAGCTCTGACAGTCTGTAGGCCGTTACTGTTCAGGGGGAAACTGCATAATTGAGCTTCAATACCAATTAGAGGCTGTGAGTTGGACTTTTTTGATTACTGGTTAATGGGTCACAGGTTAGCGAAAAGCGTTTAGGCACAACTCTTCATTACAGCCAGGAGCCAGACAACAGTATTATGTGAAAACACTAGGCCACGTTGTGTGTCTGAACACAGAAATGCACAAAATGGAGCAAAACCTCTGAAAGAACACATAACAGTTATGGCTGTTGTTAAAAAATTGCACCCACAATACAGGCAATCCTGCTGGAAATGACATTAGAAATGACTGAGAAACATTAGAGCGGAGCTGGGAGGAGGCTGCTGACACCAGCCCTACATAAGAGGTTTACTCCTCACTACCTCTGTGGAAGTAGCAAGGCCCTGGGGTTTACGAAGCCTACAGGTCCTTCCTGAAGGACATCTGCATGCTTCATGGGGGGGCCACTCTCCACAGACCACCAGCTGGGCTACCCCCCGCCAACTGCCACTTTTCAGGGCCGCTGTGGCAGTGGGTTCCGGAGTTAAATTAAGGTAAGGCTGGAAGTCCCAGGCTAAACAGGGATGCGGAGGCTGAGTAGTCTGACATCACACTACGGTTCCACACTCTTCACTGGCAGGAAGGCTTTCATGTCACTGTCTATAAGCAGACACATCACGACGACACTGTGCAACACCCCGTCTGAGCCAGAGCAAAGAACCAAACAAACCCCGAACCCAACTCGACACCGAAAGTTAACTGATGCATTCCAACCAAGCAGCCTCCTAAAAATGGTTATTGTTTCACAAACAAGCTGTTCTCATGAGTGTCAGAATTACCACGTTTGTTTTTTGACTTCGGGTAATAATTTCAGTAAAAGCTTTTATGAAATAAATCATAAGAGGAAGCGAGCGGTTTCAGTTCTTTTTGCCTCGCTTGACGAGACTCGATAGGAGGGCACTAAGACTCTGTCTCTGTGGTTCCCTTGGGGCTTCCGTGGGCTGCTGCTGTTTCTGCCATGTCACAGAAGCAGAGAAAGAAAGCCTACCACAGGACAAAACTGCAGTGTAGCAGAGCCACCAGAGAGGGCGCTGTTTAACCTCTCACCCCAACACCACGCACGCTTTAGCAGGAAGGGCAGCTCACAGAATGCCAGCCGACTCTCTAAAGCTAAGTCCTACCCTACTTAGCTCGCTGCATTTATGTGTGAAGTCTTTGTGCTACTGTGCGGAAAAAAACTGTATCAAAATGTAAGTCATGTGGTTGTTGTCAGGATTTCAAGGTAACTGAGTGATTTGCTACAAAGGTTAATGGCTTTGTTCACCTCAACTTTTAATGACTTGACTCAAGAGGGAGAAAAAGTCTTTAAAAAATAGGGTTCTGAATTCACTTATACCCCACCTACATACACTGACACACACACACACACACACACACACGCACACTCACACACATGCATGCACACCAGTAACATCTGCCTTTGCTTAAAGCTCCTCCCTGCCTAGCTCTCTCTCCCATTTGACCACTCTCAGCTCTGTAACAGCAGGGCTTGGCCCAGGGTCAGCCCGTTAGCCTCGGGTAATTAAAAGCAACCCCTCTAGAGGCAGCAGAGGTTAAACAAGTACATTCACTGTTTTGGAAAAAAAAACACTGAACTTACACCCTCCAAACAGTGCTAGTCATTCACAATCACAGTATGTTAAATTGTAGTCAATAAAAAGTGTTGAGGGAAACTGTCATATATATAAAATATATTAATGTCAGGGTAACACTACAGTAAGCTGTTCTTTAAAAGAGGAACCTAATGCGTAGCACTAGAGAATGCCCTTCAAACTAATGGAAGATCATCTTGCTCATTTGGTTACTTTATGTTTTGTCTAAAGAGGTAGATCGCTGTTAGGGGGTCTGACTGCCAGAGGAAGACAGGAGATGAGTAGGACATTAAAAGCCATGTGACTGTGGGAGCTTCGGCCGTTTATCACAGTAGAGCGGAGACAGCACTGCCCTGTGGGCAGGCAAGAAAGGGAAACATCCCGCTCTCCAGTAAAAAAGAAAGGAAAAAAAAAACAGCCAGTTCCGGCATCTTGTTTGTTTGATGAAGAAGGAGGAGGAAACAGCCTGGTGACAGATGTTGGGAGATGCTGTGGCAGATCTGAGCAGCGTATGGGCAGTTCTCCTGCTCCAAGCCGCAATGGCGCTTTGCGCTCCCGCGAAATAAGTGATACAGGAACCAGCACACGGTTCGCTCACTTGATCTGTATCGATAGAGCCAAAGAGCCTGATGATCAGCGGCAAAGAGTGTTTTTCTTCCCTGCTTCTTAAGTCAGCCGTGAACCTCCTGGTTCTTGTGAGGGTGGCGGAGATGGACACAACCTCGGCGTGTGCTCTGTCATGTGCTGACTGGGTCAGGACAGCATCACTGCTGCCGACCTGGGCCGCGTAGCGACGATCCTCATCGTTGTTCTGGCTCCAGGGAGGCCCAGATGTGGCACCCCTTGTGTGTGGACACCCCCCTCCTCAGGGGAGTCTGCTTCTCCACCTTCTGTTTGTTGCTCAAGCCGGCCCGGATCTGGATCAGCACAGGTCGGGCGAGCTGTGCTTCTCAACCTGAGGGGACAGAGCCGTATGTCCAAGCCTGGGGGACTGTATACAGGACCAGCCCGTCACTCAAGACGATCAGGCGTGCAGTCCATTGTTCACTGGCTAGTCAACGTGCAGCCTCTGATTCCTGTGTACTTGGATCTCTGCCCATCTGTCCCTCTACCCTCCCACTCTGGTGTTTGACCAAACCCCTTTTTCATTATTTACTGTAAAGGATCCTGTTGCAATATTGGGGACTGGCACTCAGTTGTCCAGTACGCCACAGTTGAAGCATCTGCTCCCCTCCCTTCGTCTGTTTAAACCTCTGCAGTCAAAGCGGTATATGCACCGGTAAAAACCAAACGCCCACACGTTCTCACTGATTACACGCACAAAAAAAACACACAAATGCTTTCTTCAGGGTCCTATCTAGGGTTTAGGGATGTACAAAGTAAAATCATTAAGTCTACACCGTCATCGTTACCTCGTTAATTTCACATTTAACTACATGAATTTCCCACAGGCCCCGTCTTGTCCTTTGCACTTGTTTACAGCACTTGAGTGAAGCACCTAAAGCAAGCAGCGCTGGTTTCTCGCTGGCAAATGCTAACTGCACAGTCCCCACTCTTGGACTTCTTCATTCAGTATGTTAAAGCTCAACTATGCGGTGGGACTGAGCATTAATAAAGAAAGAGCGAAGCGAAGGTTCGCTGAGAGAGAACTGTCGGCGAGGCCCAGGGAGATTCCACACGCGTTCCTGCCGGAGGGAGACAGATGTTCCATTTTATCCGATAAATCTTACTCTAAAACTGTTTAAAAAAAAAAAAAACGCCTTTGAATATTAAAAACAGACACTCCTTGTGGTCTCCTTTAGTTTTTTTTGTGTAATAAGAAAGTAATGGATTAGGTTTATAGTGGCTTGAGAATTTATTTTAATAATTATTTTCAAAAACTATTACAAGGGACTAGTGCATGGCCCCGTGTCAAGCGTCGTTCTAAATATAAAATATAAAACACTTCCTGTAACGTAATCATGTAATAAACAGATATGAAGAAAACTGTATATTTTCTGATATTGTGTTGCTTGTGTTGTCTAAGTAGAATCAGTTTAATTCTTACTATGCAGTGATGGTTTTACGAAAAAGTATCTAAGGCCACAGATATGAATCCCTGATGAAAGCAAACACCCAATACCAATATTCCCATAAACTTTCCAAAAGGTGAAAAAGTCAGGGGAAAAAAGTCACTTAATTCTGTTTATCTTGAAAAACGTTAGGAGGTCTCAAGCAGGAGAAGTATAACCCAGGAATTATGTATGCTTCGTTACTGGAAAAACACACATTTCTCACTTCAAACTGGAGCAAATCCCTTTGACTTTTTCGCAGCTTCTGTATTTCAGTTGGGTTTATTTTTACTTCCACTGCTTTGTCTCACACATTTTCTCAGCTCTGTGTTTAAGTTTCCCAGCTCCACGGAAGCACGAGGGACTCTCGTAAAGCCTGCTGATGCAGGCCTGGGGACACGCTCATTTCTGAGCTGCTCTCTTGTGTGCCACAAGAAGGTTCACAATGGAAATAACAACCACATTTCCAAACACCCCAGATGGATCAAAGGTAAGCTCTGACTCTAAACCCTACAAATGCGTCAGCTGGGTCATGTTCTCACTGGTGTTGACAAAGAATGACCAGCAGAAATCCTCGTGCTCTATCCCAGCAGTGAGACACATAACTGTCCCAGCCAACATCTGCCACCCATTCATGGAATAAAAAGCACTTTTGACGTATGCCAAGACCATGCGCTTTTATTTGGGATGTTTTCATAGCTAACTCCCATGACAAGACCTCCAAATGTCTCGTTCTGTTTGTTTCTCGCTCTCTCTCTCTCTCTCTCTCACACACACACACACACACACACACACACACACACACACACACACACACACAC
>JABJVR010004563.1:0-14565 GCA_025773905.1 Chitala chitala
GGGAGAACATGCAAACTCCACGCACACAGACCCAAGGCGGGAATTGAACCCCAGGCCTGGAGGTGCGCAGCGACAGTACTAACCACCACGCCACCGCAAGAAAAACAAAAAGGTGCCATTACTGTCTACTGGACCACTCGAAGCACTGGAAGTAACATGAACATCAGGAGGTGTAGCAATTAAAAACCTGAACTGCCATACTTACGTCTTTCAGAACTTCACATCTTCTGTTTCATAAAATGTTTTTTTACGCATTGTTTTTGACGTAGGTACATTCAAAACAAACTGATTGAAAACTAACAATTTAATAATAAAAAGTGTATGTTAAAGATTACTCCTGACACCTGTAGCACAGGATGTGTAATTTCACAGCTATGGATGAGGATGGAATAACTTCTCCAAATTATATTGACTGATTTAAAACGTTTCTGAAATATTCATTGAAACACGCCATGAGTGTAATAAAGTATTCTGGAGAGTAGCTCTGACTGTAAAACCAGTTATGCGGAACTGCATATGCATTCAAAGGAAAAGCATAAACTGGGATTTTATGCCAGGTATCCAAACAAATCCTCTGAGGTGCTGTAAACGGACAGTTTATTAAACCGGTTTAGCAGAAACCTTCGAATATTATCCCCTGATCAGATCTGTAAGCTTCAGTATATGTGAAGGACAGCATGTTATTCTCATACCATGTGCTTCCACCAATCAGAGCCTCCCAGTAGTGTCGCCCGCTGTCAATGTACACGTTTCCGGTGACGCCGTAGCTGCCCTGGCTCGCAAAACGGTCCTGCGTGTGGCTCTTCTTTGACGACGTCTCGTCGCGCTCCACCGTCAGGTTGTCATGGGAAACCTTCAGCTTCCTGTGGGCTGATTTGGGGTCCAATCTGAATGGCTGACCTGAAAAGACAAAGACAAGATAATAACACATATATGAAGTGACGCACAAAGACATGGTAGTATGTACGTTTTAGCCTATAATGCCCATTAGGGCAAATGTGACCTGTGATTCTATTAGTAAAGCTGGTCTACAACACAGGGCAACCACTAGCAATGTGGCAGTGCGGCTCAGTGGGTAGCACTGTCACCTTCAGGGCTGCGGGTTTGAATCCATCCCTCGACTCTGCGTGTGTGGGATTTTCACGTTTTACACGTGTGCGTGTGTGTCTGCTTGCATGTGAATAATGTGGTATGGCGGCCAATCTTCAATATCATTCCATGCTTGAGCTGGCCTTAGTGACTCGGGTGAACAGTCAAACATGTATACAGCGTTAACTAGTACCCAGTGCTGCCCCCTACTGCCCACTCACTGTTGGTCTTCAGCGTTCCCGGCTCGCTGTTGCGGCTGCCCGCCTGGTTGATCGCCTTGACGACGAAGATGTATTTGGTGCCGCTCTGCAGCCCGTGCACCGTGTAGTGGTTCTGCTTGATGTTGGGCACGATCATCCAGCTGTCCGCCGAGTTGCACAGACCTGCACCGCAGAGAAGCACGCAGCTGAACCAAAGGCCTTTCCTGGCTGCTCTAAGGACGAAGACAAGTAGGCAGCTGTGTGCGGACACACGTCGCGTGCGAAAACAACACTGACAGCGGGGGTGTTTGGAATAAATTAAAAAGCCCCTTGTACGCCCCGACCAGAGTTTTGCCAGAAAACTTTTGTAATTTCCTGAGAATTGTAGAAGAAGCACCTCACACTGCGAGTGTGATTACTTATTTATGAGCTCGGCCCGCCTTATTATCCAACGCAAGCTACAAAACAAAGACTGTGACGCTGCTCCCCGTTTATGATGCCATAGCTGGATATTTATTGAAGTAATACAGGTTAAGCACCTCACTCAAGGGAGCACTATGAGTTACCATCTGGGGTTTAAGGCTCGCTTCACCTCCTTAACCTCTGAATTACCTGCTGTTCCGACTCACGCTTGAGTCTACACAATCATCACTGCACACCTTGCAAAACCACAAAATTTCCTCCACCTTCAGCAGGATTTTACAAATTTCTCACATGCTTTGCACATATTTTAAGTCTGTTTAGCGAACGAGTATTTAAATGCAACAATCGTTTGGTAGTTTGTGTTGTGCATTTATATATTTTAGCCTTAAACATGCAGGTGTGATGAAGGAACAAATGAACTCGTTGCTTGTGGGGCCTTTTCCCATGTTTGTCTCCTGGAGGGGAAGAAGCTGTTTGTTTGGTGTTTCTGCACCAGGAGGGAAGGATAATCACCCTGGAATCTCATACCATCCATCCCCTCGCTGAAACTCAGATTAAAATCTGCCAGAGGCCACTGTGGCCTGCCGATTAAGCCGCATTATTAATCAGATCTGAAAACTAACAGCAGCAGTTAGGTGCAAAACTTGGTACTTTGCTTCTCTTTCCATTAGTCTGATGTTATCATGTACACTTGCAGTTTTAAGAAGTTAAATTAACATAATTTGCTACATTTATTTATGCCATGAAACAATGTGGTGCCCTGTGTAAAGTATTAATGAGTTTAATGAATCAAGTGCAAATCACTCTCAGCCAGATCTACTTCCAAGCACAATTAAAGGATGAAAATGGTATTTGTTGGATCCAAACAATGGATGTGTACAGGCTCCTTAATGAGTATTACGTGTTTCCGCCGACCTCTGCTACCATATCATCTCTATCTCAACATAAACAAATTCCGTGTTATCATTTCCACCATCATATACAGCCCTTTAATCAATTCAGTAACCTTAATCATTTGGACAAAGTTTAGTATTGATCACTTTTATTAATTGTCTCCTTAATTATGTTCTTAAACAATTACATTCACGATAACGTTACTTTAGAAACACCTTTGTTATTGAATTTAGTTATTTTTTAAAGCATTTGCACACAAACTAAGGCATGGTTACTCACTGAAACAGTAATAAACCACATGTAAACAGTTATCTTAAACAGCTCACAACTAATTAGTGTTTAGGCATGTACCGGCTAGCTGTATCGAGGCCTGATTGGCCTTGTCACTGGCACAGTGGAAAATGCAAGTAGCTTTTGAGATCCAATAATTAAACAGCAGGACATAAAATTTGCTTTGCCAGGAAGGTATGGCAGACTAACTTATGGTATTTTGCAGTAACCATGAAAAAATGTACAAGACCGTATTTGCATTGTATTTTACAATGCATATTTCATGTATAAATGCACATGTGAATACAGTGTGAGTAGAGTAACAGAACGTTTGGCTGTTGTTATCAGAGCTTGTGTACTCACTGATGATGTTGGCCTGCCCTGTGTAGATGGTGTACTGAAGTTCATAGGAGACCACACTAAACTCATCGTCCGATGTCCAGTGGACCGTGATGGTGTCGTAGGAGGCTGTGCACAGCTCCTCGCGGATCGCTGGGGGACTGGGGGCTGCGGCACACACCGGGAGCATTTCAGGAAAGTTACTGAAGATGTCACACCGCACACCGGATCCTATCTCTCGCAGGGACATGCTTGGGGCCTGGTTTCGGAAACGATCTACTGCCCCCCCCCCCTTTCTGCTGAAGGGGGTTTTGCATTGGCTGCTTACTGAAGTAGGACTCAGAGAGCAGAGCCCTCTGGCACGGCACAAATTTAAAAAACAAAGACACACAAACACAGTCAGATGCATTGACAAAAAGGTCCCAATGTACAGGCATATCAGAATCAATTTACTGTGCCTGGATATGCAGTGGGGACTGCTGGATACCGCTGACCTCCCAGTCTGTGCTCCTGATTAAAAAGAACTCACAGCACAGAAAAGCAAAACCTCAGCACCTGTTCCCCATCGAAGAGACACACCTGTGTGCTGACAGGTAACTGTTTTAATAGGGGAGACACAGGGACACATTCAGGACACAGGTTCAGAAGTATGTAGGGTTAAGAGCTCAGTGCTTATTTTCCCATATTCCTCTGGGTAACTGTAACGACCCATTAATGAAGAGGTGGCCGGTGGCCATGTGTCTTACCAGTTAGGTAGTCTAGACACTCCAGCATCTTCTTCTCTCGGGAGAAGTCTAATGCAAAAGTGTCAAATGTGTCATTCAGGTTGATTTCCGGTATCAGAACCTGAGATGATGCTGTTGCCATAGATACCCTGAAATGTAGGCATTGTCTCATGTTAAATTCACTTCTTTCTATTATGTATCAGTAAAGGTGTCAAAGAGCAGTGACAGTGCTAACTACCAAACATTGAATTTTGTTATACTGAATATTTGTATGGACCAAATGATCTTCTAGTTACACAATGTGATGTGAAATACCTATGAATTAAAACATTTGGACATCATTTAAGTCTTGTAACAAATAACTGCTAAAAAACAACATGTACTTCTGTCATTAAAAAGTCAAAATACAATTTTTTGAATGAATAAACTTTCAGTTTTAAAGTAAAATACCAAGAGTTAAATGAACTGTTTTGTGTGAGCTTTGAAGCAGAGAGGTTCACCTCTCTGAGATGTTTTTGGCGGTCTGCAGGAAGCGGGCGTGGTCAGTCTCCTTGAGTGTGTGGTCTGCCTGAGTGATGAGGGCAGATGACCTCTCGATGCACTGCTTACAGCTGGCTATCTGCTGCGCCAGTTTACGAAGTCTCACGACCTGGAAGAACCGAGAAGCAGGGAGAAACGAACACTGGGGATTAGAGCTGCAAAACCACCAAAATTAAATAGCAAGGCCATAAGGTACACACCTAATAACTGCTGCCAGGAGTCACACTGAAGACAGTTAACATCGTTATGTGAGGAAAGGCAATTTTCCTTTGGAATTAAACATGCAACTCATTGACATTTAAAAAGGACAAGGTTATTTTCTTGTACAGTCTAAAATTATAAAACACGTAATAAGCAGCGGTGTTACATCTTAAAATCAGAAAGAATGTGTAACATGCAGCAAAGTTACAGTTTAAAATCAGAAAGAATGTGTAACGTGCAGCAGTTTTACAGTTTAAAATCAGAAAGCACATGTAATATGCAGCAGTGTTACAAAGTAAAAGGCTGTTTCATAGTACTGCTTCTCATTTTTGAGATTTTGTCTTGAAGAATAAACACAACGTAGAAGGGAAAGAAAGTAAACAAGAGATTTATGAAGCAAATCATCTCTCCTGTTTGCCACACGAGGAGAACTTTGGCGATCACTAAAGTCCACTCATGGCAACGTAGTATGTTATGACTAGTAGTAAATTCTCGTGCAACATGTTTTTCCTCGCTTTATGGTTGATGTGAACAGTGGGAGCTAGTGCAGCCTTCCTACACACAGGCAACGGGGAAGGGTGGGGTCTTTAGTTAAGCTGAAGAGCTGCTCTACCTGCCCTCCAGTACTCTGTGAACTTGTGACTGCTCATTAAGGCCTGTCACAACACAGCCAAGAGTGCAGGCAGAACAAGGGACATGGCTGGCAGAGGTATAGACCATATGGTTCTGGTTTTCAGATAAACTATTGCCCTTATAAATCACATTGCTTGCTGAAATGCATGATGTTGAATATTTCTCAATCTCCTCCAGTATGGCCAAATTCAAAGTACTGCTGTTCTGGCACTAAGACAGAAACTGATTTTAAATCTATCTAAACTGCCATTATGATCACAAAACATATAAGATAGGACAGAAAAAAACATTTAGAAAACTATATACTCGAAAGCATATAAGGACACACAGAGGCCTTGAATTGCTTTTAATATATGGGAAAAGGTGAATGGAAAGTACCTAGTAAGAAGGAAAAAAAGTCTGCTTTCTGAGTTCAACTGCGCAACGTTAAACAGCTAAGACACTGGAAGGACATTCACTCATGCAAAAAAAATGGTCTGACCTATGCTGAAAATCTGCAGTTACAGAAAATTACACTTTAATAACTTCATAAATAATCAACCACACCGCTTTAATTTGTACAAAGTGTAATTGCAGAGCTAAATTATATAAGCAAATGTTTCAAATTAATTTGTATTTCTTAATTAATTTAATAATGACTAGAATTAATTATGTTAACTATTAATAGGTTAATTACAAATTAATGCAAATTAAATTTAAATTTTTAGTGTTATTCTCAAGAAAAGAGAGACAGAATGGGAAAGCTATGTCAAAATTGGTTGGTTTATGACTTTTTTCCCAATAAAGCTTTACTGTGATCGCTGGTTCTAATACATTTTTATGAGTTTAAATTCACCGTGGTGACAGAAATTCCATATTAACATTAGTCCCCATGTCAAGAAAATTTATAAACAGCTTAGTGAATGGGTAGACATCTGGACATTATTGTCAATTAACCCCACTCTTGTTTTCCCCGGTGCAGTGCAAATGTTACTTTTACATATCAAATTTAGCCCCGTCATTTTAACAAATAGCAGCTCTTCGTCCAATCTTATCTCTCTGGAGACATGCGAAGAAGAATCTGCACATAACAAATCCCCCTGGTCTAACTCCACGGAACTCAAAGGTCATTGGGCCTGAAGGCAGACAGGGAGAATTACAAGTCAAGACGTGCCTATTCAGAGCAGTGAAGCATAGCCTCACATCTGCTGCAAGCACTGTCCTAAAGCAGAGGAACAACACGGCAAACCATGTGGTGTAAATATTCAGAGATTTCCCATTCACATTATGGGAATATTTACTCATTCTTAGGTTCAGACAAGAGCGCTGAAGTGAAAGCATGGAAATCAGCAGGGGCCTGTCATAACTGCTTTTCAGTACTACACGTTAAAACAGAAGAGCAATAGGCAGTGTTGAATCAAAGCTAAACTGACCTACCTTAGTCTCCTAAGGTAGAGAAAATGAGAAAATTGTGTTATATGAACAAGGTAAATAATTAATTAACTCAGTTAATGGGCAGCTACACAAAGATTAGTTTAAGAACTGGAACCTAAAAGCTCATCTGCCTTAAGATATACAGTAATTATTAAAAAGTATATTCTATCTTGTTTTGTTTCTTAAATATACGCACACAAGCACTGACTCCCAGCAGTAGAACACATGGTAACTATCAAGGGGGGTGACATTACTAAATAATTATGTAAACACACAATAATGTACAACACACACAGGTCACATAGACCAATCAAAGTTCATTCCAGCAAAATTTGACTTTGATTTCTTAGCTTACAATATGTTTCTGTTATGTCACGTACAAATAGATATCACTATATTAAAAGTTTAATTTCTGATTTTTCGTGCATTCATGTGACAGTGTAAAGACAGCTTCAAGCCATCTGATTTTTCTGTACAGTACCTTGCCTTCTTTGATTTTTGTCCCAATAATTTGTCTCCTCTGCTGAATAATATCAATGAGGACGTCGCATTCTTCAATCAGTTTACTCTCCTGTCGTGATGCGTTGACCTGTCAAATGAAGTCAGACAGAAGGACATAGTACTGTAGCATGTGGAAACTTATCACTGCACAGAGATGAAATACCTTCCCCATTAACACTTAAACACCCAATGGCCAGTTGATGAGTAGCCTATTTCTTGACATCTGACAGTAGTGCAAAAACAATAACTATTTTGCAGGAAGCAGAACAAATAACTGTCATTGTCGTAAAAACAATAAACAACTCACTGAGGGCAAAAGTGCTGCAAATAATCCAATGACACACAACAATAAATTTTAGCCACAAACCATAAAAGCCATCTCGGAGTTTATCCAAGACAAAGATTTATTTTGAAAAGCTGAAGAAAAACGGAACAAGTACAATTTGGCTTTAAAATGAGTGCTAGTCTTGGCTCTAAAATAAAAACCGAGTTCTGGCAGAACACGATGTATATCATGCATATGGCAGACAGACAGACACGAGCACGCGCATCTTGTGCGTCCTGATGCAACTCGTTGCCTCGGGAGAAAACAAATTGTGCATTGCTGTCACCCTGCTGGATAAACGTCAGAAATGCCGGACCACACCGGGATTTACTGTCATAGAAAATGAAATGTGCATTACTGGAGAAGTACAATTACGGTACCCCCTTACCTTACTGAAAAGCCGCTAAATAAAGAATAATCCAAGTATTCTGTGGCAGCAATCAAAACACAGTACGCAATAGGCAATACTACGGGAAATCACAAACGATATATTCAACGATACTTTCACCGCGTTGTTTAACAGCCACGAACAAGTCTTCATTAAAACCTCTTAAAAGTTGATGGTAGCACATCGGTGTATGACAACGCGAGCTCCACCAGCACACACAGTAATTGCGGTTTCCCTACCTCCACATGTTGACACGTTTGGATCAGCTTGCCCATAAGGTTTTCCAGTTCATTGTTCCTCTTGATGAGGCAGCTCAAGTTAGAGTCCAGTACTTGCTGTGAAAAAAAAAAGACACAAAACAACCATGCCTGAAACTGAAAGGGCTTGACATGAGCTGCTTAAAGTTCTGGGCCTTAATAAACTGCTCTGCCTTTTAATGCATAAAAACCAAGGGAGTAAAATTAACAACCCTATATCCGCAGCTCTAGACTTAAAAGTAAAGGGGAGAGGGAGAGATACAGCTTTGCAGAAATGATGGCATATTTCTGACCAGCCCTGCCAACGCCTTCACATCTTAGGGGCTAAACCGTACTGCATGAAGATGACACATCTTTATCGGAGTCCTCACGATAGAGCAAACTATTGAAATTTTTTCTATCTACCAGAAAACCTATATAGCAGAATTAGTAATTTCAGAAATGTGAATGATGTGCACTGTATGGGGCCAGTCTCTCTCTAGAAATACATGTTCTTCTGTATGTATACATATTTTTATGCTTAATTACTGGTGTATAATGCTAATAAAAATGCATTGTGAAAAAAAAAATTCTCTCAATGCACATTTCTTGCTGGTTTATATACAGATTAGAACTTTGTCATTTAGTCAAAATTTTTAAGGCACTGGATTTAAACTTTCTGCCTCACACATGTGATGTAACTCAGATGTACAGATGATCAGAGCATACTGTAATTCAACAACGTTCCACGCAAGCCTAGAACAAGAGGGGAAGGATTTGCATTTAAACGTTTAGCTACTGAAACACATTGAAAACAGTACATGTGGGGGACTCTTACAGACTGGTGTACAGTCATCTGAGTTGTTCATCAGAAAAAAGAAAAACTGAACTTTCCTAAACATTGGTGCGCTGTCTGTGTCGTTTTGCCTAAAACAGGACAAGCTTTGGACACAGGCAGCACGGAGGCATGGCCTAAATGGTGTTTACAAAGAGTGCAGATTCCAGCACAGAGGTGGAAATGGCCTGGAGGTCAACACTGCACATGCCAGCACAGCGAGAGGACTGCACTGATGTGGAAAAAGCACGTTCCTTCCCCACACTCGCAGAGAATCATTTATTCATGTCCGCGCTGAGGTGAAGAAAGCCATTATTGCGGGTCTGCGGGAGATGTCCTGGTGCCAGAGTTTTTGGGTGGGTGGGGGGTGTTGGTGAGGAAATTCAGGAGAGACATGAAGGCTTCTTTTGCAGTGGGACAGAAAAAGGAAGACATTTTGCGCACTGTGCTGAAATGTCACGCACTCAGGCACTGGAGCCTCTTAGTACTCAGAGGTAGGTTTGGACACTAAATGCTATGATTTTTGTGTTACTTGGGTTTTAGACATACAGAGAAATGTTAGGTCTACAAGGTGTATTTATTTGTGATTGAAATGTGTATTTGAGAGCAGATATACAAGTATTTTCCTCATACACTTACCTGTAACTTGTATCAAAACAATTAAGGTCTATTTTGAAACATAGGAGACACACCTTATAGTTATTATTGCTTTTAATATTAAAGACCTGCAATATGTATGCTATAACCATGTAAACATCTGCTGAACGTTTAACTTAAATTCTGATTTGAAGGTCTCAAAAATGATTGACAAAGACTGCTCGTTTTCACACTATTGAGCAACTATATGGGTCCAACTATGCACTGAGAAAACAATGCAGAAGGAGAAACTGCCAATTTAGGGGACAGAAACTTACATTGGTTACTTACATACACTGCTGTATAAATCGTATGAAGGTATGAAGCACCGACACGTCTAGCTGCCAGTTAAAGCGCAAGCACGATTCTCACCAGTGACTAGATATCTCAACGTGCATTTGGAGCTTCGGAGAAATTATGCTCTCGGCTTTTGTCTCTGTCCCGCTTGTTTGTCAGCTCCCCTCACTTCATTTGCCGTAACCCCCCCCCCGTCCCTCAGATGTTCCCATACAGATTCCTGCATCACAAAGTGCGAAAAGCAGCAGACATGAGCGTGACGAAGCATCTTAAACGTACAAACAACCTCCCGCATGCGTGCGTGTATCTGTCACATTATCATGCATCTAAAAACACGTAATCTGATTGCATTCTCTTTAATAATTATATTCTCATACCATGAAAATACACTTTAGTCGCTCCCAGTGCCCGAACTGTACTCTTCTAGGGCAGACGTTTAAAAACAGTGAAACAGAAAACCGGAATTTGAGATGAATTTTCATTGCGCACTTCTAAATACTATAAATATCTCACTTCTACACACAGTGCCAGAGTGTACTAGGTGTGCTATAAGAACAGACTATTTCACCGACACCCTCGGTGGGATTTTCCTGACATTTATCCTGTACTTTCCATTCAGGTTGTTTTTTAAAATATATGTCAACTAATCTCTGGCGCGGTGGCAGTACACGCACATATATACACAGTGATTTTCATGGTTTAGGCATGTTTTATTTTGTAATTAACTATCACAAGACAGCCACTGTCCTTAAGTCCAATTTTTGAAAAAATGCCTGCAAAAATCACCTATATATTTAAGACTTTTAAGAAGATTTCCCACTGTAATACTATATAACTGTGAAATACTTCCCTTTATGGTGCCTGGACCATAATAAATGCAATTAACTGAATTTTATTAAACAATAATCAATTCACCACTCACATTCACAGTTAAAATTAAAATAGCAAAAGTTTGACATCCAGTTTCTCAGTAAAAATACCAGTATGTCGTATAAGATACTCATACTGTAGGCCTATATTTTTCATAATTATTTAAAGATGTGCAGTCGGTGCTGTTTTCCCTTTGCACGCAAAGATATTCAGATGTTTTTTAGTGCTCAGGAAACTGGCTGTTTAGCATTTATTCCAAATGTGTTTCAGCACTTCTACACCCATGTACAATAAAACTGTGAAGAGACCGGTCAAATTTTTAATTACCTACTTTCACTCTTTTTCAATAACTACTTAATTAGCAGTGCTCTGAACTGATCCGAAGGTTGTGCGAGGAATAGCAGCCAGATTACACATTGTAATGGGCTACCAGTACCAGTTAACCTTTGGCCACTCATGTATGAAATGTGTGAGGAAACCAGATCATCTCATGGGAAACCCTGCAAACACAAGAACACAAACTACACAATGCTGGTAGAGCGTGGAGGTCAGGTTGTAACATGCCATCACACAGCTGTGAGGCAGGTAAACTTGTAATGGAAGAAAACTAATTACAACCAAAAACACATAGAGGGTGATTGGAGTTTCCCTCCGTTCTTAAACGCCCTTCATCATCTCATCCAAATAAATACAAATACAACTGACAATAACCGTCGGATCGTGTTCCAGGCATAATAAGTGTGCTGTACTGGAATGGGCTGCTGCAAAATGGTTACATGTTAAAACCGTAAAAGAAAATGTACTTCTGAGCCACTCAAAGCCGAACCCAACATCCCAGCAACCCATAAAGTCCAGCAACTAACATTTGTCTAAAATAGAATATGTGCATTAAAAGGTTAGCTTGTGGCTAATGGAAATGACAGTTCAATTTTTGCGCTTTTTAGTTATGCCATATTGTAATTAAACAATGTCACAGTAACCAATTCTTACCATACCTGTCCAATTTAATTATGTGATCTTGCATAGTAGAACACTGCAAATGTACAGCATGCTGGAATTAACAACAAAGCCTCTTCCGGAGTTTACTTCGGAAAATATATTTTTGCAACATCTAATATTATAACATTGATTCTTACTCTGTAAATACCAAAACTGTGAAGTGTTAATTGTATTTATTTTCTTGTTTGTTTGCATGTTTTAGTGCAGTACTAATTACACTGATTGCACTAAAGACAGTTTAACTGCACTTATTTGCGATGTATAGTAATATACAGTCCCTAAGCTTGTTATTCAGGTTTGCAGTAATATTTAAGCTCGGTCTACACTCACGCCTGGCATGTTCAGCTCCTCTTTCTGAGACAAGTGTGTTGTCTTTGTTGACGGTTTATTGTGTATGTTTTCGGATTTATTTATCTACTGTGTGAAAGACACATTTAAACTCTGAATTAAAAATTATTGTTGTTCTTTTAATTTAAAGGCATACTGTTTCATTTTCTTTGTCCAACTGAAATATGATGGGCACCATGTCAAGCAGTCTGTCCATTCCAGGCAACCAAAAATTACTTGATAAACAAGACAAAATCCTAGGATTTGACGTACGAGATTGCAGGAGGAAGCTTTGCCCCAGCCACTTAAAACATTTGGACACTACTCCCAGGACTGACTATTCTTATGACCTGGAAGGAAGCAGGTCACCCCAAACAAAGCCAAATCAAACTGCCTGTTTCCCCATTTTCCCCTTGTATCGGTTTTTTAACCTTGTGTGGCGAACACATTTCAGTGTCAGTCAGTTCATTTAAACTCATTCCCTCCGGCTCTATAAGATTAATTAGTACACAAATCAGGATGGAAGAAGCAGTTTGCCCAACATAATAAATTAATAAACTTTATGATCAACGATGTAACTACAGGCGTTTCTGTGTTAAATGCTTTTCTAACACTGTAGTCATGCAGTGCGATATCTAGGTTACACTGACAATTTATTGAAAAGCTTCACTAAGTTGATGTCTTAAAAACTACAACGGCTGCATCTGGCCTACTTTTTCAAATGCATTAATTTAACCCTTGCTGGTTAACATTTGCACATTACCTACATCACAGGGAGCACACAGCATATATGCACCATTACCTTTAATGTTCAGTCTGATCGCTGCTATACAGTGTTTTCCAAAGCTGCCAGAACTTTGCCACAGTTAAATCAAAAGACTTTATTATGAGGTCTAATTAAAAAACCATGAGCTCAAATGGACACTTTCCACTTCCGATTGTTAAATCTCCTGCACCACATTTCTCCCTTTTCCAATTCTTGCAGTGCATGAGCAAATAGGGCAGTGATGTGCCTCTACTTGGCAGGACACAAAAGTCGAGCCGCTCTCAGAACCTCGCGAGCACGGAAAGTTAAAAATATGAAATGGAGCATGTTAAGTGCTATTAATTTTGCATCACATGCGAATATCTTTGAGAGCAGCCTTTGTCGTCATGCCATTTCGTTTCTAACGGAATCCGCCCACTTTTCAAAACACTAAAAGCTGAACTTCAAAGATATAGTGGATAGATCAGCCGTAACCTCAGAAATATCTCTCTCTCTCTCGCTCTCTGTCTCTAAAATAAAAACACGGCATGTAGGTTGTCTTCACTACAAAGTCAAATGAATTAAATTATTAAATTTATTGTGCACTGGTTGTATATATATATATATATAAAACTAGACCCACAGACATTACTTAATTTCCCTACAAATACTGTAATAAATAAAATTTATGTCTTTCAGCTCTGATAAGAATTACTTTTAATTGTATTCCACTGTAAATACTTACTTTTAAATGGATGCAAAATTTCCACCGAGCAGTATCTTGAAATGAATATGAAACTTCATTATAGCAGCTCCTTCTATATATATGATATGGTATGAGACACAAACATTTTAACGTGTTTTGATGTTACACTAATTATGACATCTCTGCATGAGATGTATCGGTCATATTTTTCTGTCAAGTACAAGAATAGCAGCGGTAAGAGTAAATGTGGAATAATCAGAGGTTTTCTTACTTAGTGTCAGAGTGCTAAAATGACCAAGGGTACTTGTGGAACAAAAGTAACAAGGGACGAAAATATTGAAAGCCAAAGTGCCGTCAGATTTGATTTTGCATTGATAAACTTTGACTGGAGAGTAACAAGAAAGAAAACTGGGCTGGAATAATGCTGGTGAATAAAGGGGGTCAGGCCTCATGCACAGGACAGCAAGCCCCAGTGCCCAGCTGAGCGTAGAGCCAAACCCCCTGGTCTGTTATTTTGCGTGAGAACGTTCTGCCCTGACCATGCCCTGCCAAACTGACCAGGCAGAAGCATCTCAGTGGGCAGAGATCCAGCCTTGTGCTGTCTGTGTGATACCTGGTGATTTGCTGGAACACCAAGCAGAGTGAATGTTCACACCTGCCATGTGGTGTAACAATTGTCCTGTAAAAAAATTTCAATGTTTATGTCCCGTATTTAACACACAATAACAGAGTATGGTGGTCAGGACCACACTCATGACTCTGCAAAGACTTTAGTCTTCAAACTGAGCTCCGCATTCACAAGACTAGCTGATCCTTACCCTATACTGCCCACCAATGTGCCTTTACACACTACAGCGATTTACTAAAACTTTTGTACACAAATGAACCTGCAATTTCATCCATCCATCATCTTAACCGCTTATTCCTGGTGAGGGTCGTGGGGAAACCTGGAGCCCATCCCAGAGCACATAGG
>JABJVR010004564.1:0-14563 GCA_025773905.1 Chitala chitala
GTATGGCTCTCAGAGCTGAGGCTGCCTCGGTCACCGCCATTTGTGAAATATCCAGGGGCTGCAGCCCCCATGACATTGGCTTAGGGCCCCCCGCTGCTAATGACTTCTCTCCCTGGCAGCCGAGGTTCAGCCGAGGTGCCCCTCGCCCCCAATCCCTGCCCACCCCCATACACACATCTCCTCTCCCTAGCAGCCGAGGTTCAGCCGAGGTGCCCCTCGCCCCCAATCCCTGCCCACCTCCATACACACATCTCCTCTCCCTGGTGACCCACTCACTGGCAGATTTGTTCTGTCAGCTGCTCTGAATCGGCAGGATCCAGAACATCTACTTTATGCTGAGACTGCAAATGCGTCACTCAGGTCATCATCACCCCTACCCACCACTGTGCTGCGAAACACGGACAGCAGATTTAGTCACATCCTTCCACGGACAGCAGGAGACTCCTCCCCCAGGCCATCCAACCCTGCTGTTGTTTCCATCACACCACGTGAAGCGCAAAGGTAGACCAATCGTTAATTAACTTAACGGTCACAAGTTCAGCGGCATAACCTTTAGAGACACAGCATTCTACCGCTTAGTGCTGAAATCTCCTCTCGATCCACACATGAAGAGTCCCGCTGTTCACCTGTGATTTACTTCTAATTCATTACAGTCAAATGTCAGCATAACACAATGGCCAGAGCTGAAGAACACACATTTAACTAAACGTAACACTCACACCTCAGAACACCTCATCACAAAGGAAGCCACTCATAGATATTTCAGAGTAATCTAATTAAACCATTAAATGGGCCAAAAGGAATGAATATGCAACACTACTGGACAGAGAGGATAGATGGTTTGAGAGAGGAATGAAGGAAGCCATCTATGTACAAATGGAGAACCTTTGTTAAACAGAAGTGGAGGACCTGTCTCCTATTTTTCATGCTGCTATTTCATCCATCCCAAGGAAGATCAACCTTTTCACATATCCATCAGGAGGGTCATACCTAACAATACCCCCCCTTTATTCCAGTCACTGGTTGTCATACGTAACGACCCCCTATTCTTTATGACTCTAACCTCCCCTTTCTTACATTGAGTCTATTCAGGAATGGGTCTGACCATCAACCCTGACAGGTATATAGTGATAGAATCTTTCCCACTTCTATCAGACTGAAGAAGCCTTTTGGTAAAAATATTTCTGCAAAACAAGAAAGAAGTCCAGTTCACATGACTAACTTCCAGATGGAACACTACACCCTTAAAGATGCTGGGATAATCACAAAACTGGCATTAAAACGCAACCAAAACTCAAATTATATGAAATACTACAGCTGGGGTGAAGGCAGATAGCAGTCCAGAAAGGTGTGGAGCATCACACACAGGTAGCTCATTCATCACACTGTTTTCCGTCTAACTCTGGGTGTTTCTGTAATGGGAAGTTTGTTCAGTCCTTGGAGGTTTAATTAACCCACTTTGGTTAAGTTTGGAAACATGGAGAGATTCAAAGAGAGACACTTGTGAGTCAGGGCAGAAGGTAAATTACAGAGCTGAAGCTCACGGCCGGATGGGTGACCGATCTGTGTGACTGCTCACCCCACACAGGCCCAGGAGGCCCTCAGGGCGAGCAAGCAGAAAGCTGAAGCGACAGCCTTCCTAACTTTGCAAGACAGGCAGGTTGTACCACCGGGCCAGCGCATGGCAGGCGGGAAGCTGGCGAGGAAGACGAGGAGTGACAGGTGTCATGGGCAGGATCCGCAGGGGATCGAGAGTGCCCGCACCAACTCGCACACATGAGCTGCCCCACTAACATTTACAAAGCTCGCACGTGCTCAGACACTTAACGTGCCAGCGTGTTCTATGGCAGAGCTCTGGCCCTTACGTGGCTATGTTAAGGTCTACGTGGGGGCAGTTCTGGTGTCTATGCTGAGGGATGAAGACAAACCTGTATGCAACCCTGGGTGCTACACTTTTAAAACAGCACCGGGGTAATGTGAGGTTAGAAACAGGCGTCAGTGTGCCCTACAGAAAGGACGGGACACCACAGGGGCATACCCATTGACACAGTTACCGTGTGATGTCTCCACCCTGCTGGATTGGACCTTGCCATTTGGCTCTTTGGCCCGCTCTGAATCGATCCTGTTGGCCAGGACCAAACTGAGCACTATCAAACAGCGAGCACCATTTCTGGGTTTGATCTTTTGATTCTCTGTCTGTGTGGAACCACACAACGGATCTCACACGTTGAGCATTGCTCAGATCTGCATGTCAGGTGCTAAACAAACAAAAGGGGCTGCATCCAAAACAGCCTGTACTGCTGCCTGCCATCAACACTGGTGCATGTAAACTTGCAGTGGTTTTGAACCTGTTTTCTTCATAATCTCTTTTTAAACTGAGCAGCAGTACATTGTTTCATACTGTTCCTGAACTTTTTAAGGGCCATCATTTTGAAAACCTAGTGTCTGCTGCCATCCATATGAAATGTCCCCTGCACACTGCTGAATAAGGGTATCCCACTTCTCCCTCCCAACAGATATATGGATTATAAAGTATTTCAGAGCGTTTTCATCTCCTACTAGAGCTCCGCCTTTTTTCTTCATCCTATTCTGCTGCATCCTGTATGTTTTCACCATCACAGTTGCTGATCATGCTCTACCATATTAAAGCTGTCAAACTTGTGTATGAAACAGATCTTTAATATTGTAATGGTTGAGTGTGGAAGTTTGTAAAGCACAATTATTGCATATGCTGGCAAAGAGAAAACACATTTGGATACACAAAAAGGGCACATTGCCTTCCAGATGGATGTTTCTGAACGTTGATAATAAATGGTTAAGAAAAGTACTGTACTTCTGAATGACTGAAATTAAAATTGAAACCGACTGTCCAAAGTAACAGCTCCTCCTTGTGGAAGGAGTTGTCAGGAAAGATTGAGTCCACACTGACAGGAGACACTATGGCAGGACGGCCCTTGTTACTGACAGGCACAGCGTACACATACGCACATACACAAAATCCTCACTCTCCAAGTTCCTTCTCATTTCACTTGTGGTCTGAACTTAACAGCAAGGCAAGATCATTCATGCATGAACAAAGATAATTCAAAGTCACTTATGGAAAACGAGGAGGTAGTTAAAGCAGAGGTAGGCGTCTTTGTGTGCTGATGACCAGCATTTACACACCTGGATATGGATTATTTGTGGGTCATGGAGTTTTTGTATTCACTTCAGACTCTAGTCTACTGAAAATTGATTGCATTTTAACAGGTACCCAATTTGGAGATAAATTCTAATCATTAGGTAACCATTGGAAACATTGCATCTGATGTAAACTGATTATTCTGCTCCATTATGTAGTGTAATTTCTGACCATAGAAAATACAAAGGCTTATCTAGAACAGCGCTGTCTGTAAAACATTGATGTTATTTTTTAACTTGAGCTATCTGCAATTCTGTGGTTATTGATTTTACATTTGGAGGAGACACAAAAACAGCTGTGGCACAATGGGCTATCAAAGCTCTGCAGACTGTGTGTGCACATGTGTGCGTGTGTCTGTCTGTAAGTGTGTCTGTGTTTGTGCATCTGTGTGTGTGTGTGTTTACATCTGTGCCTGTGTCTGCGTGCATGTGTGTGTGTTTACATCTGTTCCTGTGTCTGCGTGCATGTGTCTTTTTGTAACCTGGGAAAGGACGCCACTTTTCCACAGCTTCATGACAGGGGAAACTGAGGATGCTGTGATGACTCCTGTTGTGTTGCCATGTTCTCCTGGGCTGCTGTCGATGTGTGGCAGGGGTGTGGGGACTGTGCATGTTGTCACAGCACAGAAACACACACCAGCATGCCATGGTTTACACATCTGCAGCCTCTAGGAGCCTTTCAGCTCTGCCCAAGTCCCCTCCTCCAAGCTGCTCTCCCCCAAAGCTCCAAGTTCTCCCCCCTGAGCTCCCCCATCGAACTGTCCCCCCCAAGCTCCCCGCCCTCACAATTTGAAGTGAACGATGACCTGGTCACTCTGTATAGGCTGAAGGCACAGGGCACAGAGGGCATGTGTTAGTCTCCCGTAAACCCACACGTCCTGTCACAGGACACATCCAGAACTGGCTGTGAATCTTAGGCTCATCGTTTTGCAGCAATGACTTCAGCAAATATCTCAGTATAAAGCACAGGGAATATTAACACCTGTATAATACTTATGTTGCCTGTATAAACTCCTGTATCTGTGTGTGGTTACTCACATTCTCCACATGTGATGGGCAGCAGGTAGCGCTGGAGTGCTGCACAAGTGCACCTCCTGCACCCACCCCCATGCAGTTTTATTTCATTCTGAGCCCACCTTCCTGCGTGCCGTCTCTGACGCACAGACGAATGCAGAACTCCGCGAGCGCTGCTCCTACGTATTTGGACCAAGTCCCACATTAAGCGTGCTGACTGCAATGTGCGCGCATACATACATATGAGCACGCACGCGCGCTCGCGCACACACAATGTCGGTCTAGTGACTCAATGGGTAGAACATGAAGGCTGAGATGCGGAAGTGTCCTGGTTCGAATCCCGCCTCAGTCACCAGGTGCGTCCCTCAGCAAGACGCTGGCTCCGCAAAATAGCCCAAACAGCGGCTGCTCACTTTTTTTCCAACTCAGAGAACAAATTTCCCCATTGTGGGACTAAAAAGGGATAAATAAAACAACCAACAGCGTGAGAGTTCGGGAAAACATATGCAATCCAAACCAAATTAGGAACATTTCAATCTGCGTTTCAGTTACATGCCTTACTTCCAGTTCGTCTCGGCAGACAGAGCGAGCTTCTGGGGGAAGCCTCCTGGCTGCATTGGAGCACCATACAGTGCAGTTAAGCACAGACTTTTATCGGTTTTACAGTGTTTCACAAAGACTGAAGGAGCCGGGCACGCGTGACGCAGAGCTGACCGACAACGCGTCTCCGCTCCCTCAGCACCTCGCTGCGTAGGAACACGCTGCTTCCGTGACATTTATAACAAGCTGCAGCTCTTCACCACGGCTTCAGGCCGTCTCTGGCTGCCAAAGACGCAGCTCTGCTTTCTAACGAGCTCCCGCACGCTCCGGGACACACACCCCCGCCTCTGTAGCTGGCGGCCGCGGTCAGAGGAGCGATGAGCACGGCTCTCTGGGAAGCTGGCACTGGGTGTCTTCTCTGGCTTTGCGCACGCCCCGTCGCTTGGGACGGAACTCCACGGCACCTCCTCGCGCATCACAGTCACTTAGCCAGCAAATTATGCTTCACATACAAGCAATTTTCCTCACACACGGTCTGTAAACACAGTAATGCACACAGGCTATAAAGGGGCAAGAAGCTTTCCCCAAGAATAATGTGTATATAAAACAGCATATTAGTAAGGTTAATATGTACACATTCAGGTGGTTTACTAGGCAGCAGTAATATTATGTGCTAATAATCAAGTGCATGATCAAAAATTTTAAGTGACAGTTGATGAGGAGAAAAAAAAACAGGATTGTAGACCTCTGTAATCAGTCTTCCTACAGAGAACCACTAGCATATGTATGGCAGAGGCCGTCAAGAATGGACGTTCTTTTGGAAACGTGAAGGTCAGCTCATTGTTGCTTCTTTACAAGATGGAAATACTCAAATAGGTTGAACTCTTCAGTCTGTGAGTGAGTGAGAGAGATAGAGAGAGAAAGGGGGAGGATTTCCATATTGGCTCACTTAATCCAATTAAAACATGCCACTCCTAAAATGCAAAAAAGCAGGACTGCAGAAAGCCTCTGGCTTTCTGTATTTGGTTGTTGTTCAGTCGTTGAGTCTTGTCCGACTCTTTGTGACCCCATGGACCACAGCAGGCCAGGCCTTCCGGTCCTCCACTGTTGCTGGAGTTTACTCCCCCATCCATGATGTTTTCCAACCATCTCATCCTTTGCTATCCCCTTCTCCTTTTGCCTTCAATCTTTCTCAGCATCAGTGAGTCCTCTCTTCAGATTAGGTGGCCAAAATATTTCAGCTTCAGTATCTATGCTTCCAATGCGCATTCAGGGTTGATTTCCTTTAGGACTGACTGGTTTGACCTCCTTGTAGTCCAAGGAAAGTATTTGGTATATCTGTATTTGGACTTCCATACAAAGCCTGCAAACCCTACATACTGAAAACATGACAGGAAATGAGACGTGCATGGTGCTTCTTCATATTCTGGGATAGTCACATACCAAATCCACTAACCGTGCCACTTATTAATGTACATTTCCGTTAATAATTAATGATGATAAGGCTGCTGTCTTGCCTGCATGCGTGAGCCAGTAGGAATGCTCACACTAAGCTACACGCCAACACGGACGCTCGCCCTCGTGTGTGGCACACGCCAATGAATGCTCACGCAGGGGCACACACACCTGTCCTACTTATCGCTTTGTAGGACCAGATACTCACGGAAGTTCACAGGCAGTTCTGTTGTTTCTGTCCCCCCCTCAGACACCAAGTTTTTGAGGAATTACAATGGACTCCCCCAACACAGCCCCTCACTGTGAAACCCCTCCACCCCTCCCTTGAATGTACTTGGCCGTCATCAAGAAAAAAAAAAAAAAGGAAAAAAAAACCCTATTGCAGCTTGTCACTAAAGATCATGCTGACATTTCTTTGACATAATCTGAAAAACGTGATGAAAAAAAACTGCTTTAGTAGGACCTCTTGCTCTGTAACAACTCATCCGTTGTTAATCAAATAAAACAGTGGAACAAGTTTGTCAATTGTAATTTTATCTCTATAATCTCATAGATTTAAAGCGATCTGTGAATATTATATACGGCATTACTACCTCAAATCGCCAGTCCCTCAGAAATTAGTGTTTATTTTAAACAAAGAATAAAACCGATGAGCTGTAACATCAAATAACGTGCTGCTGTATTGTTTTCAATGTAATACAGGACACATATGATTTACAAATCACTATTTTCAGTTTTAAATTTGATTTTATACACCGTCCCACCTTTTTCTGATTTGGGGTTGTATTTAATAAAAAAGCTATAATGTTATCTGTGCATTAACGCCTAGTTGCATCTTCGGATACTTAAAACGTAGTAGACAAATTGTTGGGTTAATGTGTAAGCTTTCAACTATTGCATGTTTACTTGCATGCTAGTAGCTCAAAGATCGGTTATTTGTGCATGTTGTGCATGATCAGATATCTTGTTAATGAGGTACTCCGTGCACCGTGGCCAGGGAATTCCCCGTCGCGATCCTCCTTGGTTCCACACCGATCGCTCACACGAGCAGCTGATGGCCACTCGCTCTTTGCGCGCTGCACAAGCAGAAGGCTGCTGCTTAATTAATGTGGGGACGCGGGGCCGCTTCACTGCGACTGCGAGTGCACGACACCGCCCGCCCCGCAATTGGCGTTTTTAATCTGCCATATGGACAAAACGCAGTGGAAACTTTAATGAGGCCAGCCGACCTTCTCTATAATTATTTTACGCATTGTAACTCCAGCGGGTAAGGTGAGTCGCTCATTAGCGCTGCTTCTTTCGGTGGGCACGTTGTGCATTTGGGGTGTTTCCCCTGCGTGTGCCACCCCGAAGCAGCCGTCTGATCGTTTCCCCGGACAGGATGTGGGAACTTCATCTTCAGCTCAACCTCCTCCACTCTCCATACCGTCTATCCTGTGTAGGTCGCGGGGGGCTGGAGCCCATCCCAGTGAGCTTGGGGCACAAGGCTGGGGCAGCCTGGAGTGGGTGCCAACCCACTGCAGGGCAGTGTTCATAAACATTATCCCATATATTTTACTTTAAGACAAGAACTACAAACATGTAAGATCAGTAATGACGAAACATTGTACATACGGATTTAGATTTCAGTAAGTACAGCCATACTTTTCTGGTGTCTCGTCTACCACAAATTATCCGTTTTTTATAAACGTATTTTATTTATCCGAACAACAGCTAACAGCTTTGCACACAACATTCCCGAACATTCGTAGTTTTTTCCTCTTACTTCTCTTACATACAGTATATGTATGTACCCTCTATGTAAAATACTCACCCCCGGGCCACCTACTGACGTCACTCCCGTTATGTTAATTCCGCATATACTACACTTTAAAACCGCAAATTTAAGGTAAATTTTAGATTTAGAAGAGAGATGGCACAGAGTGCGCGCGTGAGTATCGAGCGCAAGCATTTTTAGTACAAGTATTATGAGTTATTTAGTAACAGCAGATGTTATACAAGTTGGGAAGCTCATTAATGACAGCTAATATAACACGTGAAAAGTCACTTTCAAAGCGTTTGAACTGCTTTCTTGTTGAAATGAGCACATCCAAGCATCTGTTACCGCACATAAACTTACCCGTAAACATAGTGTAACTGCGACCGAGCTCAAAACCAGCGATAAACATGTTGCCAGGGAACGCTATACTACTTCCAGTACTAATGCTGTAACAATAATATAAAGGATTGTTAAAAAGGATTCATAACCCTGCACATTTCGATAACCACATTTTATGAGCACAGAACTACGCCTCCAGTTCAGGCATTCCAAGGTGATGCTGCATGATGCTTTAATGTCAGAATCACTGTACATATGGACTTTATCAGATCATGGTCTTTATCAGATCAGGTATAAATAAATACAACCTGATGCTTGGTAATGAAGACCGCTATATTAAAATCCCTATCACGTTTCAGCCATCTCCTTCTATGACCACAAGGCAATAGGGTCTTTTACACTGATGTAGTTTGTTTCATTAATCTTACAGGCTGTGCAGAGTAAAGGGACTTTTTAGGCACATTGTTTGGGAAGCTGCGATTGCCTTGGGAGTCTCTGTAACACCCGGGCTAGCAGACACCCAGAGATTCAGCCTATTTTGGGTTTATAGTCGATGCGTTTACTCCCTCTGGCGTGAGACGCACTTTCACCCTCTGGCACTTTTGTCATTAGGTTCTCTGTGCGTCATTTAGTGCTCGGTCGGTTTTTTCCCGTAAATTGGACTTGAATGGGAACGATATTGAGCGATCAGCCACCGGGCGCACTGGGAAGATGTGTAAAGTGAAGGGGGCGTTTCTGGAGGCTGGAGACCCCTCTGATCTCTGCCCAGACTCCCTGCGCGTCCTTTGGCTGCACAGTGTGAAACAGCTTCACGCGTAATGGTGAGATTTCTCACGCGCTTATGCACGCGCTTCACGTCCGCTGAGACCCTTTTGACCTTACAGAAACAGGTACCTTAGCGGGATGTGCATGGCTGAGCTACATAACTGATGCAGGCTAACACCTACACTTGCATATCTCGATAAAACTGACTGCATGCTTTTGACGGGTCAGATCCTGTTTGTGTTTAAGACAATGCTTTAGCCCTTGCAGTTTGTGTGTTGTATTCTCATATTGGTTATGTATTGTTCCTCATGGAGCCCCTGGTTTTCAGTGGTTTGCACATTTTAATGCTGTTTCCTCAAAAACAGGCACCAGACTAATAGTTGCTGGAAGAACGGGTGTGGGGGGGGGGGGGGTTGTAGAAGATTGACTTCCAATGTAACACTGTTAGAAACCAGGGTCAAGTCATCTTTTAGCCTCGCTGCTGATTAAGCACCAACAGTTTGCGGTTCATTCAAGTCAATGTGGCTAAACACTTCTTACAGTTAGTCAAATGTCTTCTTTCATGGTATTTTAAAGGCTCATAGTTAGCATAGATGGGGATAAAATATTGGTTTTAACTTAAAGACATAAACATTTTTGAAGGGGAAAAAAATTTAATTTTCTCTCCCTCACCGGTACTCACTCAGCCAATTAACCAAAAATATTAAAATCAAAATAGCATAAAAAACGACTTTACTCCCAGGTGCAGGACTTGGGTTGAACAGTTGACCAGCTTCTCTAATTTCCTAAACGTGTACAAGGACCCATCGTAACACATCGGTAACTATGTTAATAACATCCACAGTCCCAGTTTTAAAGAGGACGTTTATCCCTCTACAACCACATATGGCATACTTTAGCACAAGGTCTCTGAAAGGCAACAACTGGACTCTCACCTGGACACAAAGCAAGGCATGCTGGATGACTGCGTGCAGAAACATGACTCTGTAATGCAAGCAGACCAAGCTACACCACATCCTGTTATCCCTGCTGAACACATTTCCAAGAAAGCAAGTCCATACACACTGCAAATTAAAACCTGACCAATTAACCACATTAAAACAAAATACATGTACACATCTGTGTGCATATGTTTGTTTGAATGTGCACAGCAGTGTTACACCTCCTCCTGGTAACATGTCTGTGAAGACCTCCTGTAATGAGGTATTGTGATAGCCAGGCACCGTGTTAGGCTGTGTTCAGTCAACCTGTTCTCCTCTCCAAGTGTGCTCCTAAATATCTGTTCTCCTCTCCTCTGGATTGCACATTATCTCCAGTGCACTGCACTGCACTGCACTTTCTCCTCTCCTCTCCAGGGGACTGTGCGTTCTCCTTGTGAATGTCTGCTCTCCTCTGACCACTTCACTGAGTTTGTGTGCATACAGATTTTTATTCCTTTTGTGGGGACGTTACCTGAGAAGATCATATTGCATGAGCTGTCCTAAACCCTGTTGTGGTGTCTGCTGAACCAAAGTGCAATGAGGAGTGTTGTTACAGTTTACTCCACAAGATGTGCTATTTATTAGCCCTTACAAGAACCACGTCTGTACATGCAAGTGGCTCAATCCCACTTTTAACACACACAGACAGGGAAAAGTACAGGGAGGTGAAAACAGCAGTTAACATGAGTACATAGTAGGGAAATACACCTGGGGGTGTGTTTACACGGCTGAACGGGGCACACGGTACAATTTACAATGCAGGTGGGTAAAAACATACACCAGGAATTTACATGTGTAAATACAACTGCTTACCTCCCAGAAGAAGTGCTGTTGAGAATACAGTGTAAAATGTCTCCTCTACACTTCCATATAGCTGAGACCACAGTAACCACAATATTAATCACCAAACAACTTCATCAGATTAAAAACAAACCGTACAAAAGCAGTTATTGCTTAAATGTTCCGTTATATGTCTATAGATTGTTCCACCGTACATCTGCATTAACATGAGACACTCGAAGCAAAGTAAATACTTTCTGTGCATCACCCACATTACAGGCAGAGAAGAAAATCTATACAGAAAACAAAATGTTCTATCCTCATAATTTGTTACACACGTGCGTCTCTTTATGTGTGTGCACGCGTGACTGCATGTGTGTAGAGTGCAAATAACTTTAGTGCTGATCCAAGCTACCGCCTCCAGCTCTCTCC
This sequence comes from Chitala chitala, assembly GCA_025773905.1. Lineage (NCBI taxonomy): Eukaryota > Metazoa > Chordata > Actinopteri > Osteoglossiformes > Notopteridae > Chitala > Chitala chitala. Next base: position 11,245 of record JABJVR010004564.1, read on the forward strand.
ACTCTTGATGGTGACATTTGCCATTTGCATTGTGCAGCAGAGCAGCAGTCTGCATTAATGACAGCCCTGCCAATCCTCCTGCCCCAGTACGCGAGAGCCCCTCTCTGCTGCGCAAGAGCTCCCCAAATCGCCCCATTTAACAGGACGCTGCCAGCTGGAGACCTGGAAATAATCACATTACCTCAGATTCCCGAGTCCCCAAACACGCAACGAAAGCTGCGTTGAGTATCGATTCTTTTCCACTAATGAGCTCTGTGGTTCAGAGCTGTCGTCACCAGGGCGAGACCCGAGACAACGTGGAACGGAGCACAGGCACACGGAAGTGGTGCGCTCTTATGTGAATCACACACACACACAGTTAAAACACTCGCTTTCTGCAGTAAGGGTTTAATGTTCTGAAATGCAGCAAAATTTGTTTTCCAATATATGCTTTCTACTAGTAAATTTGATGTCTTTTCACTAGGAAATTCTAAACGGTTATGTAGTGAAACCCACAAGTAGAAATGAAAGTTTCATTTTATGCTGCATGTGGAAAGTCCATAAAGAGGAAACCATGAATAAAACATGGAACCGTGTTGAGGCCCTGTGTTCTTAAGGACATGAGGTAGGCTGCTGCTTACTCCGGTGATACGAATGAGGCATGTTCAGCATGTTAGAAACTGACAAGCAGACCAGAATGAAACATACACATTGTGAGGCAGCCCAGTCTCTGGCTACGTGCACACGTGACACCCACTACACGCCATGGTGTGTAATAGCAGGCAGAGTGAATGACAGCTCCTGAAAAATTCTCACGCTAATTTAGATGTGCTTGATGCATCATGGGATTAGAAGAGACACACCCCTCCTATGAGGACATAATAGGACACACACGCATGGAGAGGAACATTGTGTATGTGCGTGTCCATTAGTCTGTTGTTACAGTGCTCACTGGAGGAAACCCCTCCTACCACCCATGTGGCCTGAAACCCGGCCAATGACAGTGCACGGTACTCCTCGTATGGTAATGAAGTACAGTTAACATAAGCAGCAAAGGACGTGACTGGACTGTATAGACAGAGTCAAAAATGTGCTTGACTACAGTGGCTACAAACCTATGCCTCTTCTAGACTGGCACTGTTTTTTTTAAAGGACAAACTGGTACATATGAAATCCATGTGACAGCTGAAAAAGATGATTTAATTAACGAACCTTGTTGTCAAACCCTTTCAGTTACCCACCCGCACCCAAAACACTTCTTGCTTATGAAACCATTTTCTAAGCATTGCTTCCTAAATGGTATTCTGGTAATACAAAAAGCCAAGTACCGCATATTTATTGTAAGCAGTAACAGTATTTTCTAACTCGGGGGGGGGGGAAATGGAGGGGGGGAGAGAGAGAGAGAGAGAGAGAGAGAAAACACCATTACCTTCTTATTGCTATAGCTGGTGAGAACATATTTCTAATCAAAATGTGGCACAGCTTGTCATGGAGTTTAATAACTTTTGGGTTCGGAGGGGAGGCCCACTTTTTCTACAGCTTAGCTAAATTGCATTTTTTTAGCAAAGCTAAATATCTAAAAACTCTTGTTTAGCCAAACTCAGTCCACACCACTGTAAAGATTAAAAAATAAATAAATAAACTTAATGAAATGTCATTTTCGTCATTTGAGGCCTACGGCACTATCCTTGTAAATTTATACTTCACAACCTGAGATTTTCACTGTTCATATTAATTACTTCTCAATTACAAAGGCTAACAGTACAGTAATTTTGTACTTTCACAAAAGTAGCAGCACAAACAATCTAATCAGTTACAAGGAATTTGTGAGTCCAGTTTAAACAGTGTCTCTGAGAACAAATATCACCATCCTGCTTCTTACCTCAAATTATGGTGTGCTTTCAATGCATGTGCATGCGAGCACACACACACACACACACACACACACACACACACACACACACACACACACACACACACACACACACACAGCAGTTAAAGCAAGAGAGTATTTTAATACCAAAGATGCCCAAATGTGCTGTATTATTTGTAAATCATACACAGAAAGACAGCATTTCATACCCCATACATCTTGCAGTACAGGAAAATTTAGCATCCTGAGAATTACGGTTCCTACAGCTGCAGTGTTGGGTCCTGGCAGATGAGTTGGTGAGTCCGGTAACAAACGGCTGTAACGGGACAAGAAGAGAATGAACCAGGGACATCGAAGTGTGCAGACAAAGCCACCCTAATGCACGAGTCAGAGAGACATACGGACAGACAGACGGACGTTTCCCCTTCAGCACTGTACTAAGTAGTGATGGTTCAGGCAGTAATTTGGCAGGGAAAGGGGGGGGAATAAAGATTGCCAACTAATATAACAAATTGGGTAGTGGGGGGGTCTTTCTTACCCACCACCCTGCTGCACTTCCACACTGAAGTTTCAGTATGATTAATCATCACCCATTCGCTTTATGGATTATAAATAATTGTGGCTCTCATTTTAACAGCAATTTTTATCCAGACAAATTACACGTGCTTTTTGTTTGGCTGCTTGTTAGCTGAGAGGACTCTTGAACAACACTGCACTGAGAGCCTTGCAGGGACCCCCAGGCTACAAGCCCCTGAGCCGGAGGGAGTCTCTTTGTGCCATCATTTAGAGACTGGCACAGCCCTGTGCCGCTGTTCAGGCACCCTGGGACTGCCCTGGTTTTGGAGCCTTGTCAACAAATGGTACGTAATGTGGCAGGAGGCCATTCAGACGACACTTCATCATTACTGCACTCTGGGAACGTTACACAGCAGCCGCAAGGTTACACCACACCACTTGCTGAATTGATCAGGTCCTCAGATGCCACAGAAGGTCTATAATGTGACGCACTCCTTAGATATTTCAGAACTGGCTTCTCTGCACCCTCCCTGGCAGCTCTGATGGAGAAACGGTAACACAGACATCGATCCAGGGACATCAACGAGAGTGAAGGTACACGATGACCAAGCAGTTTAACCAGCAGCATACTGGTGACACTTCCTCTTACCCACCGCCAATGAAAACCTACATCTTGGGACACACTGACTTTAGTTACATTATTCTGACATTTCCATAAGCAGGCAGCTCTTATGTAGACAACAGGGCAGGACTGAACTGAAAGGTCGGAGGTGCTGAAGAAAGAAATTTGGATCAGCATGGAGGACTGCAAGGAGGACCAAAGGACAAGTCCTAAAGAGTTTGAACAACATCATCAAAATTTTGCAAACATCAGGCTTCGTCCCAGATAGGCCAACAGTAACCATAAGGCATGGCAAAATAACAATGGGGTGGGCAGTGCCAAGGAAGGGG
>JABJVR010004565.1:0-14561 GCA_025773905.1 Chitala chitala
ACGCCTCGGTGTCCCCCCCGGAAGAGCTGGAGGAGGTGTCTGGGGAGAGGGAAGTCTGGAGGTCGCTTCTTAGACTGTTGTCCCCGCGACCCGGCCCCGGATAAACGGTGGATAATGGATGGATGGAGGTAAAATGCCAGACATGACATAAAAGATAAGGGAATGTTTATTGCTGATGAACTTCCTTTATAATTGGTTTTCTGTAATGTTTTCCCTAGATAATTAACCATCAGCCGTGAATGCATAACCAAGTAAGATGAGGCCAGATTAGCATACACGTCTTCTCTTTTTTCCTGATGTCTTTTCCTTGTAAGAGAAGGGCGTATGCATGTTAATGTGTAATAAACAACTACAGCCTACACTACAAACATATCCTATGCTATAAGATCAACTGTTGATAATACCTTACATCTCAGGAAAAATAAAAGCACATATTAATTCTGGCATTGTGCGTTCCAATTTTCTGTTCTCCATGTCAGTACAAGTATTGCAGACAAAGAAAACACTATGCATCTTAAGTCCCAAATGTGTTAGATGGTGTTGGTGAAGAAGACTTGATAGATAACTGAAATCATCCTTTTGAGATTGAGACATAGTGTTTAGGATCTAAAGTCAGTATGAACTTGAAACATCAGGTTGATGGTGATGCAGTAATACTGTGAGGCCTCATTCCAGGCACTCATTAGGCTTTGCAACAACAAAGGAGCTCAGTCAAAGAGAGAAGCGTAAACAAAAAGCCAGACAGGTCTCTATTGATTATATAGTTCTGAATATTTTATTATTAATTGAGAGAAACCCTTTAAAACCATCTGCTTTTCACCTCTTGCAATTATTGGTTCATTACAGCCATCCTCAGTTAATATCTCTAACTGATGAAAAGCACATAGTCACCTAAACATGGTTATTACTCAAACTTATGATTCTCTAATCTTTAAGTTATTTAGTGTGTTTGATTTCCAAAAGCTACAATACCAATACAAAGCAACAGAAGACTTTTCAGAAAGACTTCTTCACTGATTTCTCTTTGCAAAAGTTGGTACTGAACTGTCCTGGAAAACATCTGTTTTTGACACAAGAGCACCATGGTTGCTGGTTATGGTGTGACTGCCATGGTATATAGCAGTTAGCTCTTCCTATGTGCTGTAGGAGACAAGTGGAGAGAGAGAGAGTACAAAAGTGCACAGCTAACAAAGAAAAACAGGGACCTGTGGTTACAGTGCCACAATCACTAGCAGTTGTAGGAGAGGAAAAGAGTCAGTAGGAAAACCACATTCATCTGAACTAGTCCACTGAATCCCGTTCCCCAACTTGTTGCCCTCTAATCCCCCAAATCATCTTTTTACAGATCTGATGAAAGTTTGCAAGGTTTGTGGATAATTTTGTCCCTTTGTGGCCATCATTTTTAATGGGAGGCATATGCTGACCATTCCTCATAGACATATATGCTGCAGAGGCCAGTGAGCAGAGCAGCATTAACCTGAAATGAACCAGTACATGTTTCTGTGAGAGGTGGCTTAGTTCCACTTCAAAGACACACGGGGATAGTTTGTAATGCAATAAAAGCTTTTCTTGCATTTACACATAAAAACTTAGCTTTTATTTACTGAGAAATGGAGGGAATATGAATGGGGAATGACTGCCACAAACACACAAAATCTTTGAAATTGTTCTAAGACTCATCATTGAACACATTTTGGTGAAAAATATGAGAGGCAATTTACCCCCAGGGCAAACTTTTTAGCTCCAGTCCTTCTAAATTGTTTTTAAATTGTGTTGGAAGAAATAAACTATTTCAAAAGCTGAGGAGATTAACTGTTGACCTACATTAAGGGACAAGCAACCATATGAAAATTTGATTGAAATAGCTTTAATGATGTTTTGCATATATCTATTATGCTTCTGGAAATCTTTAGAAGCATCAAGCCCTTATCTTTAGCTCCACACAGCCACATAACTGAGAACCACCTAAATGTCATTATAGTTGCTCTATAAACTCTGTTCTGTTTCATAATGTGTTTCCTTCCAATCTATTTTGCTGTACTAAAATCATTTCCATGTTGGTCAAATTGGTATTTTACAGAATTGCCAACCATTTTAACTTTCAAATTTACAGCTACACGGTTAACTCTCCTGTAAACTATAAATCATTACTTGATAAGGAACAGACGGCTGTCAATAAAATGAGGTTTAAGATGCCAGAGGCAAAGGCTCAGTATTCAGTCGCACTGTCCATAATCCAGATGAGTGGCGTTAAACAAACAGGTCTCTGTTGGCGTAGATTCCCTACTAAAGCCTGGGTGAGGTCACAAGTGAGGGGTCTAGCCTGTTATTTTCCTTCAAGACAACAGCCCTGTGAATATACCATCATGAAGCCCTTTTTCAAGTCTCAAGAAAGATTAGAGTCATCCCAACCCAACACCCACATCCTGCAAACTATCAAGTATGGAAAGGCAAAGTACCCGACTGTTGAGTAGAGCGGTGCGAATACTGTACGAGACATATATTGGTACACAATTTATATAATCAATTGGCCTCACGGTATTTAAAACTCACTGTATGCTTCTGTGTTTAGTCCAAACAATTCGGTAGACAGTCTTAGAAAAATATTAATCTACAGATCACATTTATTAATGGTTGCTACTTAAAGTCTTGTCTGATTAAATATGTAGCATTAAATGTGTGTTCATATGTGCATGTAAATTGCCTAATTAAATTGATTTATGCCCTTCAAACCAAATAATTCTAATTAGCATCAAGCCTAGTTGAGAAATGTTCTTACCATTTTCAGTGGCCAGAAATTGAGGTACAAATTTTATCAGCTATTTGTTAATTAGTAGTATTAATTTATTATCAGCAGCTAAAAATTAACACAGGAGAGATTAAGTCAGAAAAGTATAAAAGCTGAAAAACGGGAACATGTCCTAAAAAATTGCAATAGGAAATTTAAAATAAAAAGCCAAATCTATATGAGAATTTTTTATTGTTTTAGGTTTATTAGGTAAATTTGTGTGGAATAAAAACTTACATCTATAGGTACACGGGACCTGGATTTACGAATTTAGTTTTATAAATCAGGACTGCTAGTATACATCTTGCTGAAGTTTAAGGCTGATGTGCTGTATTGTTCATATCAATTCACTTCTATAAGTGAAGAGGTTACTCAGGCAATAAAAGACCATGATCAATGGCATTATAGATAGACAGATAGATAGATACATACATACATACATACATGCATAGACACATACATAGATAGATACTTTATTCATCCCCAAGGGGAAATTCTGTTGTTACAGTAGCCATGACAGTGGTTGTAACTAGTAGTGGGTTACAACTATAAAACTGTATAAAAAACTATAACAAATTAACAACTAAAAGGAAGAATTGAAAGAAAAATAAGATAAAATATAAATATTCCCAAGTATAATGTTAGAAAATATTACAATATACAGTATACTACAACATACTGTGCTACACTGTACAGTAGTGCATGTCTGCCAGATGCCAACAGTACAGTAAGGTGCATTTGTATGTTAACCAAATAGTGTGCAAAAAAGAACATGGTTACATATGTACATATAATGTCACAGTAGGAGGCCCCTCTGTTTACTCAGAGACACACAGTTATTGTACAGTGTGATTGCTGTTGGCACAAAAGAATTCCTGTAACGTCCTGTGTCACAGCGGCACTGAAGCAGTGTCTGACTAAAAGTACTCCGTTGTTGGACCAGCAGGTTGTGGAGGAGGTGCGAGGTGTTCTCTGTTATACTCAACAGTTTGTGCAACATTCTTCTCTTCACAACCAGCTCCATAAGCACCAGAGAAGTCCCCAGCTCAGGGCTAGCCTTCAGTTTGCTGCTTGTTCAGTCAGCTTGATCAGTTTGCTGGTGCCACTGGCTCTGATACTGCTGCCCCAGCAGACAGTAGTAAAGAAGATTGCACTGGCCACAACAGACAGATAAAAGATCTGCAACATGCTGTACACATTGAAGGACCAGAGGTTCTTCAGGAAGTAGAGTCTGCTCTGTCTCTTCCTGTAGCTTTTGTGTTGCATTTCCAGTCCAGTCTGTTGTCAAGGTGAACTCCAAGGTACCTAATGCCGTCCACCACCTCCACCTCCTTTCTGAGAATGGGCTTGTCTTGGTGCTCTTGAAGGTCAAGACCATCTCCTTGGTCTTAGTCACATTCAGAAGCAGGTGGCTGTTCCCACACTTCTTCACAAAGAGGTCCACCACACCTCTGTACTTCGTCTCTTCTCCACTGCTGACGCACCCCACAACTGCAGAGTCGTCTGAGAACTTGTGTACATGTCAGAGTTGTACTGGAAGTCTAAGGAATACAGGGTGACAGGACCGGCCCCTGTGGTGCTCCTGTGCTGCTGACCACCCGTCTAGACACACATCCCCGCAGTCACATAAACTGTGGTCTGTCTGTCAGGGAATTGGTGATCCAGGGGATGATGGAGGTGTCTACCTGCATCTTCTTCAGATTCTCCCTCTGCAGGACAGACTGGATGGTGTTAAAGGCACTGGAGAAATCAAAAAACATGATTGTCATAGTGCTTCCTGCCTTGTCCAAGTGAGATAAAGCTCACTGAAGAAGGTAGATGGTGGAATCACTGACTCCCGCCTGTGGGCTATAGGCGAACTGCAGCAGGTCTTGGGAGGTGCTCACCTGGGGTCTGAGACGGGCCAGCACCAGTCTCTTCAGAAAATTCATTATGTGTGATGTAAGGGTGACTAAAGTCATTGAGGACAGATGGAGACAACATCTTGGGCACCGGAGCAAGGCAGGTTGTCTTCCATAGCATCGGGACCTTCTCCTCAGTCAGGCTGAGGATAAACAGGTGCTGTAAGATCCTGCCCAGCTGGTTAGCACAGGCCGTAAGGACTGTGGAACTGACTGCATCAGGACCTGCAGCATTGTTCAGTCTCGGTTCAGTCTCTCCAGCTGCCTCTTCACCTGGACGCTGGAAAAAGAGGTGGGGGTGAGGGGTGTAGAGGGAGCCTCCATATTGGATATAGTGGAGCAACTTGGGTGAGGTATTGGAGCTGTGTTGAGTCCATGGTGGGGGTTGGGGGGTGTGGATAAGGACAGTGTGAGCTGCTGATGTTAATCACTGGGGAGGTGTGAGAGGGAAGCAGCTGTGTAGATGGGGAGGTGGTGTAAAGCAAGGTAGGGTTAGCTCAGACTTACTCAAGATCTTCCATTTATTCTTCTATTTGATTTCATTTTTATTACATATATAATACAAGATCTTTGTGAAAGAATTATTTCATTGTGTTGATGTTCTTGTGCACCATCTCAACATTTATTTTCATCCACATTTGCATTAATAATAATAATCAGCTTTTATTGTCACTGCATACATATCACAATGAAATTTACCCTCTGCATTTAATCCATCCCCCTGGGTGGGGGGGGGGGGCACAGTGAGTAGCCATATGGTACCCAGGGAGCTAGTGTTGAGTGTCTTGCTCAAGGGCACACCTGGCTGGGCTTTGAACCAGGAACCAGGAGAGGGACTTCCACCTCCTAGCATAAGGCTCTACCCTTTGAGCCACAGGCCGCTTTAGTATAGAGGAGCAACATGACTTTTTTTTTAGCCATATCACTGTACCATGTACCTGAAACATTGTAAGCTGCTTTAAAAGCCTCTGCTAAATTAATAAATGTAAATGCAAAGTAACACAAAAAAACTAAGAATTCATTGGCAAGGCATATTATGCTAGCGGGGTTACTTTTATGTCTAACACATAAACACCAAATTAAAAAATTAGATGACACAAAATCATTACAGGATGATTAGGGGCATAACAGTGGTCTTTCAGCTACTGCCTTGTTAACTTTATGTTTTGCCATCTCCGCTCTTGAGCAGCTTAATGCAGCACAATCTCCCCTCTTCACGAAGCTCTTAGAGTATTACACAAGCCCTCCCTCAAGATCATTACTAGCACACGTGTTACTAGCAAGTCAATAGGGACTGTGTTGTGAATTGTATTTATTTATAAATTTTCTAATCTTCATTAGAAAGCTTTACCAACCAAGCATAGTAAAGAGGCAGGGTTTTATTAATAATGTCAGACCAAACCAATTATTTAGTCATCTGAGTGATCAGCCCCCCTACAGATCCCAAAGAGCAAACCAGTGTCAAAAGTTCATTTGACCTGGTCTAGAACTGAACATATGCCATTTATTGTATGTCTATTTTCCTAACCCAGCCAGTGCCGTCACCATCTTTTGTTCCTCTGAGAGAGCAACCAGCACAGTATCACTCAGCTCAGCACAGGATGTGCTTCCGCACTCTTATTAGACACTTAAAGAGAGATGGACACTTGGTATTCAGTTCGTGTTTACTTCTAGGGCTGTATGGTACACTTTCCCTGTTAAATTTTTTACTTCTGAGACAGTCTGGGCTGTCCACAGTGGGCCCATGAGCGCCAGGAGTCCAAGGGTGGCTCCAGCTCCCTGCCTTGCCAACTATGCCTGCTTCTCCTGCTCCAAGTCACATGGTGTCTCTCAGGAGAACTGCGCACAGACTGAGGAAGCATTGCATTGCTGGCAGTCAGCAGGATGGACCAAGTTACGCAGAAACACTGTAGCGGGCCAAGAAGATACTCTGGCTAATCATCTTCTGTCAAATGGGAGAGGAAAAAATGCCCCTGTTTCCTTCAGTAAAGTTTTAGGGCTGAGTCTGTTGTCAGAGGAATCATGTCATTAAGCAGAATCAGAAACTACTTGCATTTTCAGGTTGAAAACTAAAGGCCCCATAACTACAAGTACTGAAACTAATAAACACATAAATATAACGTTCTTCCATAAACGCATATCACAAAAAGACAATATTCTCACTTGAAGAAATCCCCAGTACCGGTGAAAGATGACATGTCCCATTAAATAGTGGTTGCTATTATCTTGGAAAGAACAGTTGGTGTAAATCCATTTTGGTCTCTGATTAGATCGTTTTTGTGGCCACACAGAGACAAGCAGGTTCAGTTTCCTTGAGTTATGAGAGCTCTGGCATCTGCCATTTATGGAGACCCCGCAGCAGCTCTGTGTAAGCTCTAACAAACCCCATCTAGGGCAAGTGTCCAATCAGACTCAGGCATCCAAAGATACAATATTTGTTCACTTTAGCAGGCACACACTTTCTGTTATGCCCTTACCACCTCTCAGATACCTGTTTACTTTTTACACTTTGTCCCTGCCCCATCTCCACACTATTGTTTTATATTTATTAATTTAGCAGAAATTTACATTTATTCATTTAGCAGACCTTTGTCCAAAGGGACTTATCAATGACACATACATGTTACAACGAAATTGGTGTCTGCATTTCACCCACCCCCTGGGGGAGCAGTGGAAAGCCATTATTTGGCACCCAGGGAGCTAGCGCTGACTGTCTTGCTTGGGGACATACCTGGTGGCTGGGGTGGGATTTGAACCAAGAGACTTCTGCATCCCAGCCTAATTTACCCATTGAGCCACTAACTGCTTTATTCTTTCTGTTTTCTTTATTCCTTTTCTGTTTTCATCCTCATTTTCCTGCTGACGGTAACAGGTGGCTTGGCAGAATTTAGCAGGGCAACCACTCAATTAAAAAACAGAGGCAGGTCACAACATTGCTTTAAGAGCATACTTTGATTACCTCAGTGTGTGAGCGGTTACATGTAATTTTCCAGCCCGACTGAGCATGAGAACACTCAGTCCATCACTGTGCATCTAGACAGTTCAGCACTCTACAAAACAGTCAGATCAGAACAAGGTTCAGCAAGGTATACTTGGCCCAAACACTAGATATGTCAATTATTACAACTTCTTCTCTGTCCTCGGTGGGAAACTAGGCATATAAGGAAATGCGTCAGACAGTGACAGAGAAAAAGGGTGTGAAGTAAAAAAAAAAAAAAAATCGCAAAGGTGATAAAGGGAGATTCCAGCCCAAACAGAGTTCCCAGAACATGTTTTGTAACAAAAATTTGTTCATCTTAATGATAATTTCTAGTGTCTAGTGTGTTTACCACTTCAGCTTCGATTTAAGGTTAAGGTCTTACTGAAATTTTTTTTTTTTTATATTTTGTTACAGTGTATTTAATCAAAAGCAAGGACACAAATGCATAGACCTGAGATGCATAACAGCATAAGAATTTCTTGGGCCCCAAAATATTTGTATTAGACACAGGTTTCTGTTCATGTCCTCCTGTGTGCATGCTTCCTTTTATGCTATATATGGTTTGCTGTTTTACATCTATAATAGAAAACAGGGATGCCCCCAAGGCCTGTGTCCATTCCTTATGCATGAGACTTCACAGCCAATAGGTCAAGCTATGTGAAAGATGGGTCCCTTGGGCAGATGGGAAAGGTGTCTTGCTCCTTCCCCCAAATGTAATTTGTTTCACCTGGCAATTGTGCTGTCAGCTGGTATAACCTTGTGCAAAGGAAGCTTCTGATTGGCCCCCTGGAGCTCTCCATTTAAGAAAGGCTGGCCCCCTACCTCATCTGTGCTCAGTGACTGTGGCGGGCCTGTCTGTGAACACAGAGGATGCCTGACAACCAGAGGAGTCTCAGTCAATACAAAATGTCATTGAATAATTGATAATTGTGGGGACAGCTTGGCAAAAGTGTCTGCATTTATTCCACATCATGAGACACACAACATGTTCAAAACTACTCCCAATTTGGAATGTGAGGTTGTACCCAACATAGATTTGGATCAGAAAATGTAGTAAGTGTATTTACTGAAACCAACACTGGGTAGACTGGCACTTCTGAATAAGAAGCAGGAGAATCCCATACTATACTAAAATTGTGCTTACTAATTATACATACCTGAGAGAAATAGTGCATAGAGCACTTTCTGGTATTGTGTTAAGAGTAAGGCATACACACATAAGAGTGCAATTAACACCTAACCATTTCATGTGGTGAGTAGTTAGCACAAGGGAGGACTGCCATTTTTAATTGTTATCCAGCTGCTGTGAGACTTTGTTCTGTCGAGAATCATAAAATCTCCTGCAAAATATCGAATTGATCTGGAAATGGAATGACCCAAAACAAAAGTAAACCGCTAATGATAAATCGAATAACATATTCAGGTCACACCTATGAAGATGCTTAAATGAATTATCAAAGCACAGTTGTTGGTAATCCCCGACCCCCTGCCCCCTCAGAAATCAATGCACCAGAATTAATTACCATTTCACCAGCTGGTTGCCAGATCGATGGAAAACATCCTCTCTCAGAAACCTTGAACAATCCTTGAATAAATCTCTATTCTGACAACATCGGCTGTCTGCTAGGAGTGCTTTACATTAGTCTTCTTTAGGCATCCTCACGTGTAATTAAATGCTATGTATAAACACTGCAGAGGTGTTTATACACAGAGCATGACAGCACATCATAGGATGGTAAGAGTTAACTGACTAAATAATTCAATACACGAATGCTACGATGGAGAACTGATTGAGGGATAAATGTATAAAGAAAAACACAGGACGATATATTTGATGGTGGAATGCTGTTTAGTTTAATTATAAGTACAGACAGAAAAGTGGAGCTACGATGAGTTCGATGCTACGATGAGTTCGATGCAGAAAAGTGGAGCTACGATGTTCTAAGTACTTATAATTCGTGCGTGCGTGGATTACTGCACTGTATTGTACTGTGCACACATTTAATTTTCAAATTGTGCTGCCATCTATTGGAAAACAGTTCCAACTGCGTCTCCTTTGCTTTTACTGTATACAATCGTCACTGTTCTTCGTTACTGGTAATATTATACTATTAATATATTATTTTATTAAATATCATACAATACCGGCTTTTAAATAAATGATAACAGTTATACCTGCAGAGATCACATTATTGTCCAGTCCCAGGGACCGAATTATACTCCTAAACTTTACAGCTCAGTCCGAACTCTATATCACGTGGCTTTGTAAGTTTCACGTGTACGGAAGGACGTTTTGCGTACGTTCGACGTCATCCGTAAACCGTTCGGCGCAAATTTCAAATGGTGATGTTGGAAAAACAAGGAAGAAAGGGCGACCATCAAAAATATATCTCATATTAAAGTAAATCTTTTGGATGTTACAGTAATATTTCGCTGATATTTAAGTTGTAAGTAACTCTACGGGTAATCGCTTGTTATATTTGTATGATTATGATTTAATTACATGACATAGTTAACCAGGAATTAATAGTACAAAATCAGTGAGAAAGGTAGCAGCCGCTTGCTGACAATGAGCTAAAAGCGACACGTAATAAAATGAAAATTTACGATCAAGAAATGTGGATGATTGTGCACTCCGATTTTAAAATAAAGTCTTTTTAGTAGATACAGTTTCATTTTCATGTTGATCTATTAAATTACCGTGTCTGCTCCCAGCATCTCAGCAAATAGTGTGATAAAATAGGATGTTTTCGTTTTTTATGCCGCTACAATATACAGAAATTGTGTTTATACAATATTTATTATAACTCTACAAAGCCAATTACGTGTGCAAGCCTGTTTTCGTACTCACGTAATTACACGTGTTATCTTTTTCTGTTTGACTATATCCCTGGTGACCTATGGCAAAACTACTTTTTAAAATTAATATTTCACTGTTTAATTCTTTGACTTACTATTTTTTCAAAAGCAACGGTAGAGCTTGTTTTTGACACTTGATATCACAGTCTTTGCTTCACAGGTCCGTATCTTTACCCAGCATGTTCTTAAAATCGATGATATGTTGCCCTTTTAAAAGCTTGTGCAATACGAAATTTAAAAAGTTATTGTTGTCGCTGTTAAATGATGTGTGGAGATAACGTGACAGGATATGTTACTAGACAATTGTAGAACATGCAAAACAAACTTTGCGTAATAAAAAAATTTCACAATTGCATTTTACACAAAGTATGCATTGCATGTTCTGGTGGGTAAATATTTTTGTCACATGCAGGCTGCAGCCATGAGTGCCACCTCCACCCCTACGTCTCGCCTGCACCAGTGGGCGTCTCCATCACTGGCTATGAAGGGCCCTGTGGTCTCTGCCAACACCCCGCTTCTGGACACTTTCCCTGGCAATGATGACGAGAAGGAGCGGCGCCAGAGGCGCCGATCCAGGGTCATGGACCTGCAGGGGTTGTCAGATGCATCGGTGACCGACTCCCCCGCTGGCAGGTTCGGCATCCGTGCTGTTGACACATGGAGTGCATTGATCGCCGATTCCTCTGTGTTGAAAGAGCTGTCAGGACTTTGGCCAGCTGTGCTCATTCAGTGCCCCGTGTATCTGTGTCTGTCTGCAGCACCACAGGGACCCCTGCTGCTGTGCCCAAGCTGACTAGCTCGCAGATCTCTGAGCATTACTCCACTTGCATCAAACTCTCCACTGAGAATGTTAGTACCTCGTTACATCTGCATAAATAGTCTAAGAAACTGATTGATGTCAGTACTTGTTCCCCATGTATGTCTTCTGTGTGTAATTTTAAATATTGTACTCATAGTTTTGCTTTACTTTTGTTTTGTCATATTGTCAATCAGTTTGTTTCCATAATGACAATACTTTAATGATGATGCTGTTATAGTGTACTGTTAATAGTAATAATAATAAAAATCAACAGTGGATATTTTTTACACTGCTCTTGCTATACGTTTCATCTAGAAATCCATGTTGACATCGGGTGACTGTTAAATTTGTTACTTAATAGTTATGCTAAGTAACAAGTACAATGGTCATAAGATTGATACTAACATGCTTCTGAAAATATGAAAACTATTGCACTTGTTTTTTCTTCTTATAGAAAATAACTACCAAAAATGCTTTTGGTCTTCATCTAATCGACTACATGGCTGAGATCCTTAAGCAGAAAGACACTGAGCTGACAAACTTCAAGGTATTTACATACTACTTCACACACGTTTGAATGTCAGTGTTTTTATTCATGTATTTCAGTATTGTTATCCTTTGTTATTTAACTACTGAAGAAAGAAGCTGTTGTAAATGTGGACTCCAACATAAAATAGTTTTCACACCTAATGGTTTGCCTTTTGCCATAACTTGCTTGTGTCTGCTGTGGTTTCTGTGTCCAGGTGGCAGCAGGAACTCTGGACGCCAGCACAAAGATATATGCTGTCAGGGTTGATGCTGTTCACGCAGATGCTTACAGAGTACTGGGTGGTCTTGGTTCAGAGACCAAACCGGGGGAAGGTATGGAGCTGAGATCCAATCTGCACCTTATCCTTGCAAGGTGCTTAAGCCAGATGTAGAGATCTGAACACTGTTTAGGAAATGCGCAGCTCATGGGATTCTTCCTTTGCTCCATTCTCAAAGCAGTGGATGCAGAGGAAACAGAAAATGGGGCAGAAAATACTGCTGGTGACATGGCAGCAAAGCAGGTGGTGAAGAAGAAAAGACCTCCGAAAAAGACGGTGGAACAGAACCTGAGCAATATCAACAGCTCTGAGAGCGAGAGGAAGTGTGAGGTAAAAGGGAAGGGGCAAAAACTTATTGTACATAAATGGGCTTTACTGTTTACATGTGCGTGAAATGTGTCCATCCATCCGTTATCCAACTGCTTATCATGTACAATGTTTCGGGTGGCCTGGAGCCTGTCCCAGGCACCCTAGGTCTCAAGGCAGGGTACACCCCAGGCAAGGTGCCAGACTTGCCGCCTATCTGCGGCAACCTGAAATGCATTCTCTGTTATATCCCCTTCCTACTTTTCAGCAATGTGCTGCAAAGCACATTACAGAAGAAATTTCAGATTTTGCAGAATAATCACACTTTGCAATAAACTGTCATTTGGAAATAGGGTTTGACTGAAGATGACATGGAATTTTTTAACCAAGGAAATGAAAGCCAGGAGACTTAAACTCTGTGTGTTCTTCACACATCCTTATATGTTGATGACAGCTCTCTGTTTCCAGGTGGACCCCATGTTTCAACGTATGGCATCATCCTTCGATGAGAGCAGCACAGCGGGGGTCTTCTTGTCTGTCCTCTTCAGTGAAGACAGTCGCTGTGAGCTGCTCTTCCCTTCCCATCTCACCCTGCTGCGCTCACCCCCTCCCTGCCTTCGTCCGCCTGACAAATTTGTGCCAGCAGAGCCCTTCGTAGGTGAGCCCGAGGCAGGTCCTACAAACCAGCCAGCTCGACTGTGAGTAGGAGCTTTGAAGTTGACGCTGTGTGTCATGTGTCCAAAGGCGGTCTTCGACAGGCACAGGAGAAGAACGCCATCTGCCCCTCCCTGGAGGATTTCTCCTTCTCCAAGTGGAATCCTGATCAGGTAAGAGCTAGGTCTGCATGCTGGGTGTTTGCTCTGCCAAATCTTCTGCATGTTATAGCCCAGACCCTCTCAGGTGCATTCCTCTAAGTGGTGCCGTTTTCGTCTTAGATGTTAATTAGCCATCACTGAGCCATTTATACAATTTCACTAATACAAATTTGATTTAGCTGTCTAACACAAGAAGAAAAAGTAGATGAAATTGAATGAGTTAAGCCTGGTATGTCTTTAAAAGCATGAAAACCACAAACGAACTACCCAGAAGCCTCTGCGCTGTGATCATGTCTCACTTGTGGTGGCGACTCCTTCTCCTGTTTTCTGTGTGCCATCAGACCATGAACCAGCTGCTGGAGAAGATGAAGCGGGGCGAGCACGTCTTTGACGTGAATGCCGAGATGGAGCCCGAGGAGGCCGACTGCCAAGGCTTTGGGGACAATTTTGATGCAGACGGCTGCGAGGAGGGCCAGGGCGATGCTGAGGAGGGAGCCCGGGAGATGAAGGATGTTTGTGCCGTGACACCACTGCGTAGAGGACGGTGAGAATCTGAGGATGGACAGCATTTTACATACAGCTGAGTGTTAGACAGGAGCGCGGTGTACTGTAGCAGTCCTTACTGTGTAAATGAATTCCTTTGGCTGTGTGGCTGGTCTGCCTTTAGGGATGTGATTGCCATTGGACAGGGGGACATTAGCACAATGTGCCTGCAGCTGTCCTCACAGCCCAGAGAATATTCTTACTTCAGTCCCAGGACTATGGCCATGTGGGCTGGACCTGGGTACTGGCGCTTCAAACCCCGACACAAACGTAAGTGTGAACTGCGTTTCTTTACTGCTGTGACTTCCTTGTTTCTTCAGGCACATGTTGGTGTGAACTTCATCTATACTTTGATCAGTCTGTTTGTTGAACAGTTCTGAAGTTTGTATGTGTTTTTCTTTTTGTGTTCAGAGGATCATGTTCCTGACAAAGAGAACCCCAAGAGAAAACCAAAAAAGACCTTCGAGCTGAACTTCAATGACGACATTAACTTTGATACCTTTTTCCGCACCACAAGGGTACGTGTTTATGTCCCATATTAAATCGAGTCAGCAAGATCAAAGCTGTAACCTATAATTTATCCAAAGTTTTAATTTTTGGAAATGAGCCTTAGTGTTTCTCTGTCAGTGGCGGCACGGTGGCGTGGTGGTTAGCACTGTCGCCGCGCACCTCCAGGTCTGGGGTTCTATTCTTGCCTTGGGTCTGTGTGCGTGGAGTTTGCATGTTCTCCCTGTGCTTGGTGGGTTTTCTCCGGGTGCTCCGGT
>JABJVR010004566.1:0-14560 GCA_025773905.1 Chitala chitala
CACACACACACACACACACACACACACACACACACACACACACACACACACACACTATGGGCAATTTGCAAACGCCACTCACCCTCACCCGTATGTCTTTGGACCATGGGAGGAAATTGGAGAACCTGGAGAAAACCCACCAAACATGGGAAGAACATGCAAACTCCCCACACACAGACCTGAAGAGTGAATCAAGCCTCGGCCCAGTGCTGCCAGTTTTATATTACTGCTTCATAACAATATTTTGTAAACATTATTTTACGCTGTGCTGTCACTGTATTTCTTTTTTGGGCATGGATTTGTACTGTGGTTCATGTGATCTAGTTCATTTGGGAATCCTGAATATTTCTTAAATATCTGAATGACACTTTGCAGAAAATAGATGGGAAATAAAGTCTAAAGTTTGACTGTTGCTTTCAGTGTTAAACTTTTTATATTTTTTACATGTTTAGTTGCACAGTGTCCACAGGTACATAGACCTGTATAGGTTGTATAGTTTTTCTAGCACTATGACACATATTAAACTTATAAACCAAAAGTTTAATTACAATAAAAGACTTCACATTCTAGATCATACTATAAAACAAAATAAATACATCTTTAAAATTCAAAACAAATGTCAGGCCATTCTTGTTAATCATATCTATTTTTATACAGGAAATTTCACTGAAAATAAATTGTTTAATATTTAATTTTCTCATGGTAATGTTTTCAAAATGTAATTGGCTAGTGCATCTTTAAATTCTAAATTTTTGTCAATTGGCAGTAGCAAATTGCATTAGATAAAGAGACTCATTATACTGATTAGATAGTTTGTGAGTGTTGTTCCTATTAGGGCAATTAGTTAGCCCAGCCTTTCTTTTTGGTGCTGTAATTATTGAAAACAAGATTTGCTACTGATTAAATTAGCAAATCATTACAGAGTGAATCACACAGATATCTGATTAAACACCTCAGATAAGCAGAGGTCTGCTTTTAATACATGTTTGTTATGCAACTGAGAGCTATGTGAAAAGGCTTTATGTTGAGTGTACAGTTAATCACTCATGTATAATGCAAAATATCAATGTTATATATTTTTGTGTATATATATATATATATATATATACACACACACACACAACTTTCGTTAATTTTATTTTTTAATCTATCTTATTTTGTGGAGTGCATACACTGCAATGAGTAGATAATTTTAGCGTTTTATTTCAGCTGAACATATACTGGAACAGCACCTCAGGTGAAATATTCACAAAGCCTCTTTTGTGTGGGGCAATTTCCTGTTAATTAAACAGTGAGAACTGTCATAGCGTTGATCACAGCAACTGTTGGCAGTAAATTGCACCAAGCGTTTATGTACAAAGGCAGAGAATTAGCATGAAAAATGGAAATAGTTCCTGTCCCAGCATCACCAAGCAACTGCTATTTAACAAGCAAGAGCTTTTGGTAAGAACAGTTTGATGTTGAAATGCAAGTATCACCTTAATTTTAACGGCCACATCACAGATTTAGGGTGCAAGATGAAGATTCATAGTGAATACAAGTACTATCCATTCATTCTCTATACCACTTATCCAGTTTAGAGTCACAGGAAACTTGGAGCCCAACCAAGAGGGCACAGGATAGGGGACACCCTGGGCAGGAGACCAACCCACCATAGGGCACACACAAATATACAATGGGCAATTCAGGAGACACCAATCAACCTAACTCACATGTTTTGTGACTGTGTGAGGAAACCCACCAAGCACAGAGAGAACATGCAAACTCCACACAGACAGAAGGCAGGAATTGAACCCCAGGCCAGGAGGTGCAAGATGACAGTACTAACCACTGTGCCACCTAATATAAGTAACTAAACATCCACAAACCTATTAACACAATAATGTTAGACTTGTCACCAACATCAGCAAATTAAGGTTAATTGAAAAATGCAAATTTTTTCATAACAAACACTAATAAAAGGTAATGGCACAACAACACATACCTCTTGCTCATTCTTGTACAATAAAATAATAAAACCAGGATTTAGTGCTCCTGATAGACAGCGTTTGTTTTCTCTGTGGCAGGAGGAGCTCTGGTTTTATTATGTCCAGTAAAATGAAAAAAAATCCTTTGCTTTTTGCTTTTACACTAAGGAATTTCAACTGCAAAGCGACACATTATTGTTAAAACAACTTCATGAAACTGCACTACTGAAGTGTTCGTACAGAAACCTTCAGTCTGAAGTACTTTCTACTAATCTGATGGTCTAGGTGAAGCACCTACTGTATGAATATATGCAAATTTGTCTAACATCTTTGCTCATGAAAACAACAGCTGCCAAATGCTTGACAATATCTAATAAAGATGTTAAAATGTGTTTGGTGTGATCACAAAGGTAGAAGTTGAATCAGACCATAAAAATATTTAAGGTGACAGAATTTTACGTTCTGGGCAGTGGCTTTCTGAAGTCTTCATAAATACCCTGCCATTTTGGCAGGCATTATCTGGTTGAGGTTGAGAAAGTTCTTCTGCCTGGGTTTTTAGTCTAAATGTGTGATACTTAAAAAAAATAATAATACAATGTTTCTTGCCAGGGCTGGATTTTTATTCTTCCAGACATTGCAGTGTCATTTCTCTGAGATATTCAAGCTTGCGGCATGTTTGCAAGATGTATGAAGAAGCAACTCTGGTGAAAATCACAAAACAAGGTTCCATTAGCGTGTGTGTATGGGGTGATGGGGTGGTGTGTTATGGGCATCTCCTCACAAGGCAGCTCCTCATTAGTTTGTAGGACACTCCACCCTTTATGTGTATCTGCCTTTCAGGTGTCTCTCATTTCTCATTTCATTTGTATCAAAGCTACATTGTGCTTTAGGTGGTCACTGGTGTGGTACTTGACTTGGTTTGAAGGGGTGAGAAAGTCAAAGGTTATCTTTGGTTTGCATCTAAAGATTCATTTATTAGGTTAGTTGAATTAAGAAAATAATCTGCCCTGAAGTGTGTTTGTTCTACATGCCTACACAGAGAGCTAAGTGGTGTATATGTAAAATTCAGAGAGACTGCTGGATGTCCTGTGTTGGAAACTTTGTGTTTTCCCCTCTTTCAGTCATTTTTTCTCTGCAGTCAAAGGTCTGTCATTGTGTCATTTAATACGGCACTCTTTTTTCACCTTTCCCTAATCAGGATGATTACTGTAATGACATATTTGTGTAAGAAATAATCTAAACCTTAAATTATGCCTTGATTTCTCTATGTCATAATGAACACTTCAGAACACCTTCTAGCATAGTCATGCAAACCTATCTACAGAGCATCTCTTATCCAGAGGGTCTGCAGTGGCAATCTGCTGAAACAGGATCTCCATCCATCCATCCATTATCTTAACCGCTTATTCCTGGTGAGGGTCGCGGGGAAACCTGGAGCCCATCCCAGAGCACATAGGGCGCAGGGCAGGGGACACCCAGGGCGGGGTGCCAACCCGCCACAGTGAAACAGGATCTATCCAAAGTAAAAGTTATACAAAAAGTGTCATTACCAGATACTGTACCCCTTGCTATTTCATAATAAGATAATTGTATGTTAATTACTGGTCTTTGCATATATATTGTGCCAAACTTGATTTCATGGATACTTATGAATTTCACCGATGTTTACCAATTTCTCATACTAGGTGTAACAATCTGCCCGTGGGTAACTACACCCCACGTTACCTTGTCTCTGTGGAAATCTATTTCAAGTGTGGTAGTGTTTTCATCTGGTGCAAGTTTGGGTGAACACTGTAAGAGTCCTTGTTGTCTACTGCCAGTTGTTAGGTGTAGATGTGTGGTGTTCACTGGTCTTCCTTGTTGAATGACTGGCCTTGCTAAATAAGCATATTCTGGGTTTTGTTATCATATTATAGCATCCTCTCAGTGTGCCCTGCTCTGTGTTGTCTACTAAGTTCTTTAGTCTGATTCCTTATTCCTCATTACTTTACTTTTGTGATTTTGCTGCTTTACAGTGTCCCCCTTTGTGATTTTGTGAATAAACTTCGTCCGCAATTAAACCTGCTTCTCCCTTTTCTCTTTGCCTGGCCACACTAAGATTTCCTTTCACTACATGTGTCATTGAATAATGAAATATTGCAGTGCTGACAAATCATGCCAGGGCCAAATAGTCAGCTTTGCAGAGGATCATGGCAACAAGCTTGAGTTTTTAAGCTTTAATTAATTCAGGCCTTGTTAAGTGTCTTTCTAAAATTGTCATTTTGTGCATTTGTACCATTGCAGATTTGTAGGCCTCCTTGGGTTCGTGGTTTATGCTCTATGATCACTCTCTGTCTTCCTAACCTCTCACCTGTACAGTCTGGTGTGCAGCTGGAAAGAAAATGAATGTTCTTGTGAAACTGGCCTTGTTTGTTTTCACTGTGCCATACAGAACATGCTGAAATAAACTGCAGAGAATGACAAGTCAGCTGTGTAGGATTACATTTAATCAATGGAGCGGTTTTAAACAGCAGGGCAATTGCTCACGTCCAGCATGTACTTCAAAGATTTTTCCTACACATTGTGTGGTGTACCAGCACTGTTCTTCTGGCCAGACCCAGAGTTTGTGGTTTATCATAGATAAAGGTTTCATGTAAACTGCATAAGGCTTGCAAATTTTGTTTGGCCAATGTAGTGGTAGTGACTGGGACTATTGCATGTGTCATTAGGTGTGCTGCAACTGGGGCAGATGCATGTGTCAGAAGGTGTGCTATGACTGGGGCAGTTGCGTGTGTCAGTAGGTGTTCTCAGTTGTATATTTGTGAGTGTGTGTGCATGTGTATGTGTGTGTTTGACAGACAACTGTCAATATGGTCCTTGTCCTTACATGTTGAAGAGCAATAGTTTGTTTTGTCTCTTTGACTGCCATGAATAGCAAGGTAAGGTAAGGTGAGGTGAGGTGAGGTGAGGTCCAAGGTAAAAACACAAATGAACATATAGAACTTCTGCATATGGCACTACAATAACCAGCAAAGGGATAACAGACACTGGGGAGCTTAAATAGGAACAAAACAGGAAATGGAACACAACTGGAAATCACTAATGATATTGCCACAGTGACTGAGCAAAGAGACACAAGGAAGGGTGACACCTAGAGGACACTGTGAGACATGACAGGCCAGGACATGACAGATTGTGATAGAACTGTCACAACATAACATTTCAACAAGTAACAATAACTTCCGAAAAAACAAAACTGATTTTTGGATAGTTTTTAAAAAATTATCCATGCATCTATCCATGCATCCATCCATCAATTTAACATACCGTTTATCCTATGTAGGGTCACGGAGGGCCCGGAGCCTATCCCAGGAAGCTTAAGGCACAAGACGATGAAAACCACAGATGAGGTGTGAATAAATTTAAATTTTATTAATTTACATTTTTGGTACTGCTGGCATATAAGTTTTGAACTATATCATATGGAAAGTTTACTGTCAGATCAATGAAATATGCAGTGGAAACACCTCTTCATATTAAATGTCTAAAACAGGGCTCAGAAATTTCAACATTAGCAATTCTGTGATGCTTACCTCAAGGTTTAAGCTCTTCCTTTTATAACTTCCCTCCTACTGTGTTCACAGGTAGGTGAACGTGACTGGGCAGAATATGAATATCCATCATTTAGGCCAGACCTGTACACTGCATGCTGTGGGCAGATTTAAGAGCCTCTCCTTAATGTTGGGAAGGTGGGGGTGGGTTGTGACATGAGGATGGTAGCTGACGCACACATAAATGAGGTCCCCTCCACTCATAAGAGCAGGTCTGTGAACCGGTTGGGAGGGGAGAAGTGGGGAGGGCTTGGCACAATAGCACGTCCCTCCAGGGCCATCAGCCAAAGCAGGAAGTCCAGGTGTAGCACTGTTAGGCACCACGGAGGTGGCCCATGAGACTGTTGAGTGGCAAACGGGAAATGAAAGGAATTAGAAATGAAGCACACGGCAAGCTCCTGCAGCACACACACCGTGTACTTACCATCAGCTCATTCCACACTTATAAATTAGTAAAGGGCCACTGTTGGGCATTTTGTGTAATCACTAACATTTTCTATGAAGAAAATCTAATTCAGCCTTTACAGTAAGAAATAGCATTAAAAGAGCAGGTAAGTAAACCTAGAAGTCTTTAAGTTCCTTTACTGCTTGAAGCACTTAGCAATTTTGGGACTAATAAGGCAAGAGGAAGAGTTAATGGTAGTGCACATTTAATGTCAGGAGCAGCAGGTGTTTGAAAAAGTCAACACTGTCGAACATTGGATTACTGCTTTATTCTACAAGCGGTAGATGATATACAAGTTAGCACTTTGACCTGCATACAGTATACAGGAAGTATGTGTGTTAAGAAAGTACACAGAGTAAGTCCAAAACATTTGACTGTTTCATTTTTATGAAGTGTGACTGCAAAATCTTGAAACAAATTTGTCATACCTGCAGGAATTGAACAGTGTAAAATGTTTGTGAAATGAAGCACAAAGACAGGAATCTAGGTAATAATTTGAATCCATAATTATCTTTGGAACCTGAAGAATTCCTATCATAAATATTCAGTGCATTATCACATTAAACACATCTATCCGTTATCCAGCCACCCATCCTTTGTAGGGTTGAGACAAGATAGGGTACACCCTGGACAGGGAATCAACCCATTGCACGGCACACAAACATAATTCCATTTATATCAAAAGGGAGAGTGTGGAAACCTGCTTTGTTGTAACAGCACTGTTTTCTTAGGAGTTCGCAGCAATATTCACTGTCAGGACGAGTGCATCAGAAGGAGAACAGAGGCAGAGTGGTATGGTTCAGTTGAGGTAGCTGGTGGTGTTATGCTGTATTTTTTACTTTATAAAAACACATTAAATTTGTATATGCTTTCAAATTATTATTTAGCAAAACAGCACTAAAACTATAAGCATAGTGTTGCTTTTATGAAAAGAAAATAAAACACAATTTTAAAGGGTAAGTTTAACCAAAAAGTTCACTTCAGGTGTATCTGCAAATTTAGCAGACAAAACAAGGTGCTCTCTACCATTATATGAATAAATATATATTTAATTACTATCAGCTAAATGCAAATAATAATTCAAACTCTAACTCAAATGAGATCCGATACTATGAGAGTTACGGACACCTTTGTGCTAGCTCCCTGGGCACTGTGTGGCTGGCTGCCCACTGCACCCCTCAGAGGATGGGTTAAATGCAGAGAAGTAATTTCCCTCTGGAAATAAAATGCTGTTTAAAAAAAGTAACACACTGAACTCCATTTTCACAAGCTATATGTATGTTACTTTGTTTTTATGGGTCTTATTATTTTCACACCCCAAATCAAGCAATGCCTGTTTCTGAGCAATACTTGTTAAGTGTGGACACTTCTGGGGTGTGGCCTGCAATTTTCAGCATGGGTCAGCCTCATAATTTGATTATATGCAAGCACAGCATATGCTGACCAATCCACCTAATCGGTATGTCTTTAGACTGTGGGGGAAGTCAGAAAACCTGGAAGAAACCCACATGAACGCTGGAAGAATATCCAAACTCTACACATACTGTGCTGAGAGCCAAATTTGGACCCGCAACTTAGAAGGTGTGCAGTAACTGTGCTACTCACATGAAAAATACAAACAATCAAACGTTTTTAAATTTAATATGGCCCATTTTTTCCATAGGGTGGAGGTATCTGACAGGCAGATGTTTGCCTTTACAATAACATTTACTGCATGTGTGTAAGGACAAGGGATGAAGGTTGGCATTATTGTGGCCTTGAGCAAAGTGCTTAATTCACATTGCTCCAATAAAGTAATATGGGTGCCTAGTTGGGTGCTTTGGTGAATAGTATATAATATAGGACTGCCCATGCATATTGCAGAGGTGTAATTATTTGTATGGCATCAGGCAGAATGCAAGTGTGGCTTGTTATGAATCAGAATTATATTTACCATATGTCATCGTCTGAATAATATATAATCTGAGGCTGTACAACTGTAGAAATGTCATAAATTATTCCTGTGAATATCAAAAGGGGACTGAAGACTGAAACTCGTGGATTAATTAAATAAAACGTTGAGTTATATTTTAAATTGTTGTATATATAATACAGCTATCTAAACAGCACTACGGATACATTCTTCTTTCATCCAGTGTCCATCCATTTATAGTTTTTTCCCCTCCCATAATTCAGACAGTTAAAAAATTTGTGACAAAACACATTGTTTTTATTTTCTGGCATGAGCAGCTGTTTTTAAACAAAATATATTATACATGTCTTTACATATATAGAGTATTTATAATAATAATAATAATAATCCAACTCATATAAAGATATGATAATTATGATATACCTGTAATGGACAAATAGGACCACATAAAGACTTTTTTTGCAATAATCTTCACCTTACTTTATCTGAACATAATAGATTATATTTGTTGGGCCATCTTTGCATCACAAAAATATATCTTCAAGGAAAAAAAATTGTTTTGATGCCGTATCTCTGTCAAAATGCTAAATCATTATAAGATGTATTCCTCTAGAGCCATAAATCATGGTGGAAATTTAACATGGGAAAAGAGTAGTAAATTGGACAGAACATCCAATTGTTATTCCATTTATAGTCTGCTTTAAAATTCTCTAAGGTTCAATATCACACGGAGCAGCTGTTCTTTTACTACTGCACGATGGAGCTGTAATAGACAGCTATACCGCCACCCCCTGTTAATTAAGCACAAAAAGTTTTTTTTAAGGGATCCATTATGTCAGTGTAGGTGCCTTTTGAAAAATAACATTGAGAAAGAATGTTAGAATCAAATCACAACAAAGCATGGAGTTGTGGTCTAACAAAGGTAGGTAAGGGATAGATATCATATACGCCTACACAAAGCAGCCAGGGGTTGTGTATGACATGACACCTAAACGAAGCAAAGTTAAAGACACTATTACTTGTGGTAAATTTGGCATTTATAATATTTCAGGCTATAATTTTTCAGTAAAATATTATAAAGATTTTCTCTGAAGGCAAACCCAATTCAGCTTCCTGTGGTAGTTACATTGGCAGAGGGAAGGAAGGTTGAGGGGCGTAATGAATATTAACAAACGAATACATTAAGCAGTCAGAACTGTGCTCTCCACATCTGGGACCAGACGATCTGCCATTTGTCCCAGTGCAGGAAACCTTTTTTTTTTTTTTTTTAATATTATTATTTCTGCAAAGGCCAACAATGAAAGTGCTTGAAAGGCTATGTGTAAGTGAATTCCTCACTTATCCCACTTTTGAATCTACATATTAGAAGTGTTTAAAGTGAAAGCACAAGGGCACATTGCATTCATTCCACCTCTGATGTACAAATCCATTCTTGCACGTTTGAACATGAAGGATATCATGTCTGCTGCATGCAGATAGTTCACCAAAAAATATATGCAGGGTCAGTTACATTTGTGTGTATAGTATGTATGTGTATATGGTGGATACAGATGCTGCTTGCATTAGCTCAACTGGAGTGAGTCATTTTGGAATGTTACTAATTAAACTGGTACATTCGTAGCCATGACATTCCTGGGCTGTTGAATATGGGTGTCTAAAGTGCCAGCATATTTCCACAAACATGTGGAACTTAGTATGGGGTTAATTACTTCACTTCACATAGCCATGTGCCACCTGGGTTTAAAAATCTGCAGTCTGACAAGAAATTTTATTTTTGCAACCATAGTTGAAAGCCATCCTGCTCTTTCATTGATATGGTATACTTTGACAACAACGATTACTATCAGTTTATAAGGACGCTTCCTGCTGCTCCTAAACCATAATTATTCAGAATGACTTTTTATATTCTAAGACTTGAATCTACATTTTGTTGTTCAGGGCTGCAAATAGGATCGTAATGCAGTATTAGAGAACTGAGCAAATAATTTAACCAGTTTTAGGCAGGTACATGTTAAAATACATTTTAGCAGCTGATCCTTCATACATGTATGATAAAACATGCTAACATATTTGAAGACAGATTTCACATACAATATTGTCTAGACGTCTTCTGTTTGTTTTTTTTTCTGCTGAGCTAAGGTAGTTCAGCAAAGCATCGTGGGAATTGTCATCTTGCTGAGCTGTAGATGAAATCAGGTGTTCCTCACAGAGGGAGCACAATTTACTATGAGCAGTTTTAACGGCCTCAGCAAAAACTTTGTATCATGAAGAAAACACAAACGAGGCCTTTAATAATGTTTCAAGATAAATGCTTCACTTTCTTGGGAAATTAAGCTCTGGTTTTGTGCAGGCTTTGCAGAATTTGTAAACTGAATTATGAAGCAATTTGCTGTGTCTTTGATGTGGTAAATATGAAGGCATGCTGAAAAGCACACAGACTGCAGGGGGAAGAATGATCAAGGTCGCAACGGCTGAAAACAGAGAAATGAGACTTTATTTTTGGGCTTTAGTGCACAAAACCGCTTAGTCCAAAGTCCGAAGCATCTTCATCTGTGGCGATTACACCACTGCAGATAGGAAAAAAAAAAAATGATGACCGCTCAGGAGCAAAGAGGGATGCTGGGTGAGTGTCCTCTAAAGAGCGTGATTACATTAAGGCAAGAAAGGGGGTGGGGTTTAATAAAGCAAAATATTAAGGACATAAATCATTAATCATTTATTATCGTCACAAAAAATATATATGCAGCTATCACGGGGGAGGGCGTTATAGGTAGAAACCTAACCTTTACAATTGGATGTACCTAGTGTTTTTTAAAATGTTATAGCTTTAGTCCAGTGTAGTGCTGTTAAAAAATGTAAAAAAAAATAGTACTTGTATGAGTGTATCTATTTACTGTAATTTAGAACATATTTACATCAATTAAGAAATTATTAACATATTTATACTCTGCTGTTTATATAATTTCACCAAGTTTATGAAACAAAGGTGCTAACAGATTATGTTCTTTTTTCCTGTTGTCAAATTCATGTTGTTTTGCTTTGAGATCGATATTTTTATACTTGTCGATTTATTTTAGTGCCATGGGTTCATAAATATTTGATAGACGGACATCAGACTCTGATGTAGCTCTTTTGAGAATGTATATTGTCCATTCTATCAATATTGTCTACGCGCAAAGATACGCTGAGAGATTGTTTTTGCCCGTCGTTTTTTTTTTTTTTTTTTTTTGTGGTCTTGAATTCTTGGCAGTTGTCTGGAATTTAATTAGCGCGAGGGGAGGGATGCCGAAACGATGAAGAGTATCAATCATCCTGTCTTTTGCGTGAGGTTATTTGTGGGTAGACTCGAATCAGTAATAATAATGGTTCACATCTTCTCAGCTCCAGAGAGGCTTTTGTGAACGAATTTTGTTCACGGGGATGCGGTGTTTCAACGAGGGAACTAACTGGCGGCGGGGAAAACGAGGAAAAAAAAACCGGCTGTCAAATCCCCCGGGTGCGTCTTGCACGTCGGCTGCTAGGGCGTTTGTTTTTTCCCGGGTTGGAACATTTTTCCTTCACCCCTCGAGAGTGCTAAAATGTGATCTTCTTCTCTGTAAATAAAGACTCCTCCACGAGGTTGGTTTTATAAGGATTAGTGGCATCCCTCCATGTTAGCCTTCCATCGCCCGCTTGATCAAACGGTCCTGTTGTCTCTGTTGATTGTAAACACCCAGTTGAGAGCGCAGGTGAGGTTTCTAGTACCTTCATCTTCTGCACACATATTCTTACAGAAGGTCATCGCCTGATGCTCTGAAGGGAAATTTTAGAACACTTCTCCCTCGTTTTCTCTTATTAAGACGGGACGTGCCAATATGTAAAATATGCTGGTAAAAAAAAAAAAAAGAAAAAAAAAAGTCTACATTTGTAAACACAATTTTATATAATAATAAGATATAAAAAATTACATAACAACAGATTATACAGCACACTACCTCAAATGCAATGCGTTTGGTGTTTTCCTAACAGGTAGTGTGTTATGTCGTTGCCTTCTGATACACAGTTGCAGCCATCACGTAATGTTTTGATTGTTTTGTAGTGGTGGAAAGTGGTCCATAGTTGCAGGTGAACCATGTAAATGTAGTGTGTATACACACTCTCTCCAGAGTCTCGGCCATGTGCGGAGCACAGACATATTCCTTCTGGGGGTTTTGCATCGTAACTCACTGGGGTAAGAAGTCTCCAAGAAGGGGGGTCTACTTGCAGCACTTTTAAAGCTAGGGTTTCTATGGATTTACGTTGTAGCAGGGGTGGAATATTACTTTGCGGGTACTTCGAAGAAGAGCGAACATTTGCAGGTGCTTTTCAGTAGAGATGTCATTTGAGAGAGATGCATGAAAGCCGTTGAACAGCTTGAGGGATTGTGGGTCTGTTTGGCCAGCTGAGTATGATGGGAGATAGGGCATCTTTACACTGGGACTTCCTAGTTGGAAACATAGCCCAACAACCCAGCTTGCAGAGAGTAAGATTTTTATTTATGTTCTTTCTATTATTTTACAAATAATATACCATGAAAGTCCATTTGAAATTATTCATTTGTAGTAACTGTTCTTTAAAATCAGAGTCTGGTGAGATTTCTAGCTCAGCTTCCAGTGTTTATCTACAGTGCATGAAATATTATGTACAAATTATGTGGTATTTCTTAGTAAGGGAGATCTTGGGGGAAAATCTAGTAAACATTTAGGTTGTTTTAAAAATTAATATTTGTTTTACTGATGTGTAAATAGAGCAAATTTGACAAAACTATTTCTAGACATTTTTCATTTTATAATTGTTATGCAAATGTTTATACCATTGATCTAAAAATACAGGGTAAATATTATGTAATTTGCTAAAAATATTCTGAGTTATATTTTTCAACTTCATGTAATTTGTTGTCGTTGAGGCACAGGCAAGTAATTCAGCATTTAAAAATGAGTATGTTATTACACTGAAATTGAAGCAATCCCCCAAATTAACACTTTACAGTAAAACAACAGAATTCCTTTTGCGTCTTTTGAAATAATACAGTCACTGTAGCTCTCACAGCGCTATAGGAACATCCAGAGGCACTTCAGCACCAAAAACAAACTGGATTACCATTTGCATTTCATGCTACTTTTAAGGGCCGTCTTCCCTCTCAACTAATACGTCTGCTTCTTGACCAGCAAATTATGCAAAAAAATTTAACAAATCTCTAAAATAATTACAAGTTTATTAATTTTTTGCTACTCCTGTAATTTTTTCAAAATGCATTATTATGAGTGTGTTTGTAAGAGCGTCTTTGAAAAAGCCATGACAATCCCAAAATAAAAAGGCACAAAATAAAATATATAAAAGGTACAATCCTTAAAAACACATTTATTTTTATTTTTGTGAAAAGTACATTGTGTCATGACTTGAACATAACATTGATCACAAAAACAATAAATCGTTTTTTTTTTATAATAATTTCTATGTACTTGTTTACAAAATTAATTTTTTTGTCTGATAGTGAGGTACTGTTGTTTTGCTATTAACAATGTTCAGTAACAGGCAGCTGTAGCAGGATGACTGGTCTGCTGCCTTCAGCTGAGGATGACCATCATGAAAGCTAATGATGCAATACAGATGATCAGTCAGAGCAGATAATAAAAAGCACACGTGAGCAGTCTGGGTGTGCTGAGCTAGGGCTGACAGCTCTCTGAGACCCCACAGAGGCGTGGGGCTAACATACGCTGTGGGCAGGGGGGGCTGGTCTCAAGAACCTAAACACCTTAGAGCAATGATCTTAAATCTCCTTAAGGAGATGGATGTTCTGCTGAAAATGTTCTATTCTTCTAATCAGAATGAAGGGTTTGTTGTTGGATGCTGTACATAGACGATGCACGTGCGAGCATTCTTGAAAAGACAAAAAAATCAATTTATTTTCCTTTTCTCTGAGGTAGAAATAGTGAACCTAAGAAAACAATGCCTGTTTTCACCAGTGATGTAATTCTATGTGCACTGCTCAAAAATACCAAGGTTCACACAGTATTTGAACACTATAGTCACAATAATTCACTTCCTTCGGCACTGAATTTTCCACACCTGTAAGTCTGCATTCTCTATTAAAAACGTGACTGCAAAATTTATATTCATAAACATTCTCTGCAATGATTTCACACATATGTCCTTAAAACTGAATGTAAACATGATTTTCTTTTAATTCTGTTTTCATTTAAAAAAACAAATGTGGAACTGTACAGATTTTCAATAAATTTTGCAAATTGTGCATTTTAAAATTTCGCTTATTCAGATCTGTGAACTTTGTAATAAAATGGAAAATAAAAGACTGGTTTTAGAAACAGTATATAGCAGGCACATTTATTTGTTCTTTATTCCAGTGTGTGAATGTTGCTCGGATTCATGCATGGAATACATTTAGACTGAATAGTCTCTGATGTAAATGACATCTGCCTCTTTTCTCCCCTTTAGAAATAACAAAGGAAACCTCAAGGGAAGTCCCCTTCCATGCTGCTGATAATGTCAAGAGACAGCAAGGTAGGCTCAGACCTACAACAGATTTCACAGTATTTTGTGTGTGTGTGTGTGTGTGTGTGTGTGTGTGTGTGTGTGTGTGTGTGTGTGTGTGTGTGTGTGTGTGTGT
>JABJVR010004568.1:0-14559 GCA_025773905.1 Chitala chitala
TATAGTATCAGTATCATATATATATATATATATATATATATATATATTGCATTTAAAGAAAATGTGATACAGACTGCATATAGCTTGTTATATTCAGTTTTGTTTCTGCCTTGACACCCTGAATAATGTTTGTACCTCCACCCCATTGCTTGATTAATAAGGTACATGCAGTGATATGGACTTTCAGTGGCATCCTGCACCATTTACCCCATTTACCCATTCACATTTCATTAACCTCTCAGTGCAATGTATCATGAAACAATAGAGGCTTAGCTAACTGCAGTAATTTCCGTGTAGTTTAAAAACCACAGTTTTGCATAGGGTGAGGATAACTTTCATTATATTTTCCATTCAAGCTGACAATTCAATTAAATACTTAAGCACTGCCAACTTTATAAAAAATGAAAATGCATATTGAACACAGTACTTTATGAACTGAACACTTGAATGTACAGCATGTACAGTGTAAC
Source organism: Chitala chitala (assembly GCA_025773905.1). Lineage (NCBI taxonomy): Eukaryota > Metazoa > Chordata > Actinopteri > Osteoglossiformes > Notopteridae > Chitala > Chitala chitala. The sequence goes on from JABJVR010004568.1 coordinate 471, forward strand.
ATCAGAGTATTATGTCCTTTTTTGGAACAATTTTATGGTTAATTATAAAACTGAATTTTATTAAAATTGTTGTGTGCAGAATATTTTAAAATTAAACAGTTATTACCTCATGCATATTGAGACATGGAATACATGGATTCCAAGGTGTATCTGGAATGAACATGGTCTGAACGACAGATGGTAAATACTTTTTTGTACCTTATTCACACTTTCCTCTGCAATGCACCACTAAAATGGAAGGATTTCTATTTTGACTGTAACTCTGCAGTCAGTCACAGAGCTCTGCTTTGGCACATGTCATTGATTTATGTTCTTCTTCCTGCCTTGGTGTTATTGCCTTCCTGCTGTGTGGTTACCAGCAAACATTCATAACATTCTCCTGGCTGTAACTAAAACTTGCAGTTACAGGGCCAATTAGGGAAAACAGCTTTATTCGGTTGAAGTTTTTAATTAAACAGTGAAACAGAAATTCAGTGATGACTTGTGAGTTCTCTGAGATGGTATGTCAATAGTTGGAAGCACCATACAATTTGGCATAAAAACATTAGACTACTTTCTAGTTGTACATTTTTAGAGAAAATCAAGAATTATTTTTTCAGCTATTTGTTTCTCTTTGTTACACTGATTATACCACAAAGCCAGTTTCATGAAGAAGGGGTCAAACATCACAACGGCAAGATGGTGGTGAGCTGCAAGAGGATCCTGAGAAGTGTCTCAGTAAAACTATCCAAACTAAACAATATATGAAAAGGTGAGAAAGCAGTTGATGAAATCATGTAAGCATAAATTGTGTCATTTTACCTCCTGTTACCACACAAACTACACATATATATTTCCATGATTTTTCCGCACGACATTTTATTGAACGTGGAGCAGTTTCAACAGCTGAGCAGAAGGGGGTGACTGCATCTGTAGGTCCTCTTTTAGATAAGGGGATAGTGGTACCAAATGTGCTTCCCGGCAGTGGCCTCTACTTTAGCTGTAAAAGAAAGGACTCTGTGGGACAGTGGGTTTAACGGGCCACCTCCCGCTGGGTGCTCGCAGACAGCACCTAATGACAGATGAAAGGGAGGCCCTGTGGCCTGCAGCAGAGCTTCTGGGCATCACGGCCTGGCCCAGGGCCATCCGGGTAACAAATCACATATGTATAGTCTCTGATTGAACATCCGTGAAAAAGTGGGAAAGCAAAAAGGCTGAGGAAAATGAGTGGAGATTTTTCACAGGCTATCTGCCAATGTGGCAATGATTAAGGTTTAGTTTGGGTAAAAATTTAGCAGTTTTGTTACCACAGCCCCAGTTCAAGGTATTTTGCACTTTTTATTTCCACATTGTGGTGTCAAATGGCTGTACACCAGCCAGAAGTAAATATGAAAATGAAACAAAAATCATGTAACATTTACCAAAACAATTTGAGTAACCAGTTTCATAGTACTGTAAAATGTTACTCGCTAACGAGGGAAACGGTAATAATAATGAAGCCTGACATTATTCTTATCACACAAAAAGATTTGGTTCACTGTGATGGAGAAAGATGTTAGGAGGCACAAAGAGATGCACAGTCATCAGATCGGTGACAATCCCTATGACAGCAATGTAGCTCTGAAACCCATTCTTCAGGTGTGTGTGAAAGGAACTTAGCTCAACATCATCAAAGGATTTGCAGGTGCTTGATTTTTAAGGAGTGAAAAAAGAAAAAATTTCTTGACAAATGCTGTGTGGCAAAGTGCTTAGAGGGTCTAAGTTATACATAGGAATGACTTGAACACAACCACCAATTCTGGTACAATATAACCGCCTGTTGACCTGAAAATCCATATGAAAATAATGTAGGTAATAAAAATATTTTGGAGAAAGATGTAAAGCAAAATGAGGGGAAAAAATCGTGCAAAACAATCATTACATTTTTTATGATATAAAAATTTTATAGCTAACATTGGTGTTTACAAATCGGCAAAACAGTTATCTTTATTTTGGATGCAAGTAGTCAAGGAGATATGTTTTTTTATATATGGGTTCTGTCAATAATTCCCACTGATCATCCACAGTGAATTGCTTGCTTGTGGTGTTTTCAGATTCTCTGATTAGTTTTCCAATTTAAAGAGCTTCCTACATTCATTAGTATGTTAAAATATGTAAATTATTCCAACTCAGAGCTAGAATATTTGGATTAAACAGATAACATATAAGGCCTAATTGGAAATGAGCTAAGATGGTAACATTGAATGAAACTTAATTTAGCCTGCTCCTTTTGCATACTTCTTATGGTTTGTGCAGTGGTGTAATAATCCAGAGTTGTTTAAAACATCAGTTCTCAACCACCAGTCCACCTTGCCATGCATGACAAGACTCTGACATCTTTTTATTTAATTACTTGAAAAATAACATGTCTGGTGAATTGTCAGATTTAGTGTCCATACTTGATGTGATTTGAACAATTATAGATGTTCTATGAGACAGCATTCCACATTGGTAATTTTTTTATAATGTATATCATATACAGGTAAGCCAATATTCAGAAATTTTGACAATGAAAATTTACATATAAACTATATGTTTTTCATCTTGATAGGTGAGTTATAAAATGCGTCAGGACTGAAGTGAATATTATCTACCCTGGAATGATTTCATTATATAGCTGCAGATTGATATAATTAAACAATCTGCAGATCCTAATGTATAAGCTTGGCAGTAGCTGCTAGAATGGCTTTCAGTAACAGCTGCAGCACAGTTCATAAAAAGGGTTGGAAGCTTGTTCAAAGTCTTCTTTAAAACTGAGGCTGCCAAACAACTGAATGATTACAACACTGATTTGGTGAACACTAAAATTGCTGGTTAGATTTAAAAAAGCAATTCTTGTCTTTACATGTACTGACAATAAATGAAAATAATATTTTTGTCCTTCCGGAGTAACAGAGTGCTCCACATGATATTGTCCTTCAGAGATGGAGTAGGTCCAGGAGCTCCATTAAATGCACTTCATGTTGACACGCACCCCTAATGGATAAGACAGTGAGTCACTTACTGTTTTATTACTAGAATTTATGAGTAATTCATCTTAGAATTAAAAAAAGGAATAATAAAAAATTCACAATAAGTACACAAACCAGTAAGATGGTAACATGGACATATTCAATATTGTAGAAGTTTAAGAAGACTCCAAACAGCCATGCTTATTGTCAGGCCCTCATCATTAGCAGCTACCAGACTCTCACAATCAGGAAGATAGGCTTTAAAAAACAGACTTAAGTATTGCATTGTGGCATGTATACTGAGTGGTCAAGTTCCTTAGTTCCTCATGGTTCTTTCCCTGCTACGTGTCCTCCAAAGTCCAGGTTCCCAAACTCTCCCTCTTGTTCTCTCCATCCCCAGGCTACATTTGTGGATGGATCTCCCTGGGTAGTGGACCTCACACCTGTTTCATTGGACTTCCCCTGTTTCTTGACCCATTGTGCTTTGACTGATTTGATTAATAAAGGTTGGCTCTGCAATGTGGAACCAGCTCCTAAATATTTTCATTACGCTCATATATTATAATCTGCCACATCAACCACACATATATACATATAAAATCTTTGAACAAATTATGAATTATAAAATCTTTGAACAAAAAAAATTGAAATTTTATGAGTTACAATTTAATGTGTCAAATTTACCTTTGTCAGCAATTATTCTGACTAGGATTTGTCCCACCCTGACTGTATGAGGTTAAAAATTAACAAATTATACTGAGCAAAGTTTAAAAGAAACTTGAAACCAACTGAAACCAGCTGTGAACAGCAAAAGCAATGAAATGAGCTGAAGAAACGTAATGGTAGTGACAAATACGTTTAGCTGTAAAAGCACCCGAAAAGTTACTTCAGAATAAAAAAAGTTAATGACAGTTATTTTAGTAGTTAAATCAGTAATTAACATCCCGAAGTACAAACGGACTTGAATTTGGATGGAAGTACATATATTTTGATATCAGGTGTACAGAGCAGAATGTTTAATGGTAACATAACTGTGGAAATTGAGTGGTAAATGATATTATGATTTCATCTGATGCAGGGAACATGACAGCACTTGATACAGTTGATCACTTCTTCCTGATAAATCGGCTTCAAAGTGTCATGGGCCTTCATGGTACTGTTCTTAGGTGGTTTCATTCTTATCTTACAAACCGTTACTATTATGTTCAAATGTCAAATGACAGGACACCCTCATTCATGCCCCCACTTAGATGTGGAGTACCACAGGGATCTGTACTAGGCCCAGTACTCTTCTCAATCTACATGTTGCCTTTGGGTAACATTATATGGCAGTATAATATGGTTGGAGGTTGCAATCTTGCCAAGAGCATTTTCAGGTCAGCTCTCAGTGCTGCTGACATTTGTTTCTCTATTAGTGACTCTGTGCGCAACTTAGGTGTCTTTATAGATTTAAAACTCACTTTTGGCACTTATGTTAATGCAGTTTCATCGATATGCATCCTGCAGCTGAGAAATATTGCTTGGCTTCGCCATTTTCTTGATGCAGAAGATACAGAGAAAATTAAACATGCTTTTGTCTATAGTCGATTAGATTACTGTAATGCTTTACTGTCTGGATGTAATAACTAAACACATTGCAGTGCTTCCAAAACGCAGCTGCTAGAATTATCACTACAAGCAGAAAGTACAACCATATAAGCCCTATACTCTCATCAGTCCACTGGCTCCCTGTTAAGTACAGAACTGATTTCAAAATGATCTTGCTAACATATAAGGCACTTAAAGGCAAGGCACCAGTATATCTGTCAGAGCTGATTAATACTAACACTCCAAATCGGTCCCTTCGATCACAGAATGCAGGCCTACTAATTGTTCCACACCTACATAAAATTGTATTGTATTGGTGCTAGAGCTTTTAGTCACAGAGCCCCTAGTTTATGGAATAGTCTGCCTGGATATGTATGGGATGCTGAATCTGTCTCACTCTTTAAATCCCGACTGAAGACGTACTTTTTTGATTTAGCCTTCCCACGACAGTCTGTGTAGCTCACAATAATTACTGCTTCTGGCGCATGCTGTACATGCCAATACAACTTTAACAGTTTGCTATGGGGCTGAGTTTGTATTATTTGCTAAACCCCCTCTAAACTGTTTCCTCATGCATGTGGTTGCCTGGTGCCCGCCTGGGCACCATCTGAGCAGGATGCCTTCGTAGAGCTGCTGACTCCAAATGTATCCGCTTGGATGAAGCTCTGCCAGAGGGACACCAAAAGCCAATGAGAGCGGCTTCAGCACCAGGAGCAAAGGAGGACTGAATTGCGTTATTTATATCATATTACTAGAAACAATCCAACTCTCAATAAGTACCACTACTCTCTGTAATGTTAGCATGCCCAGGAAGGGCTGGGCAGCCAGTCAACCTTGGGCCCCCAGAGGTTTTTTTTCTCCACACTGTGGAGTTTTTGGCTCCTTTCCTGCGTTGTTTTCTGGCTTCATTCATTTGTATAAATTCTTCTTTATCTGTAATTTCCTGTGTAAAGCATTTTGAGGCAGGTTGTTGCGAAAGGCACTATTCAAAAATAAACTGAATTGAACTGAAATTGCTAAAAAGAAACTAATGTTCAGAGTGCAGTGTAAATAAATGAGACTTGTCTTTAAAAAATCTGGAAGTTTTAAACATGGAAGTCAGACATACAAGTGGGTCAAAATATCCATCTATCCATCCATGCTCTATACTACTTGTCCACCTCAGGATTGCGGAAGCCTGGAGCCCCTCCCAGGAGACACAGGGCACAGGGCCAACCCACTACAGGGGGGTCAAAATATGAATTATTTTAAACCAGTACAAGAGTATTTTTAAAACAATGTGGATGAGATTTACCAATTTTAACGTGGCCTATGATAATCCCTGTTTGACTGTCACAGCAAAATTTAAAAGCACTAAATCAGCTAGCTAGGCAGTATTTCTTTCTTTAGGAAAATAATGATCCAAAAGACAAATCAAAGGTTTGAAGTCTCAAAGCAATGGCATCTCCAATCTCTATACTTACATCCTATAAAACTTATAAAAGACAAAATAGATAGAAACGCTAAAAGATAGTAAAGCCACACAAGTTCTATACTTTTCTGTTGACTGCTGCACAACAGACATGTTGCTAGGTTTCTCCTGAGATTTCTCAACTATGCACTCTGGGTTTGTGAGGATGTCATTAAGCAATCATAGTATTTACATCGTATTTACTTTTGGATTGGGGACAGAAAAGGGGCCCACACATACACACTGCACGTAGGATAATTTTTGTTTAGCACAATAGGTTTAGAAACGATTGCCACTTCAGTATTTTTGTTTTGTGTCATGTTAGTGTAGGTAGAAGTAGGTATTTGTTTTGGTGAATGGGGAAAAGGTAGTAAGTGGTAATATTTATTTATTTATTTGATTTGGTTCTGTTTTTTTTCTTTGCTTTGGCATTGTTTTGTCCCCATCCTTCCTTCCATGTTTGTTCGTTTGTGTAACTCTCATTGTTTACTGTTGGTCACTGTATGTGTGTGTGTATATATATATATATATATATATATATATATATATATATACACACAAACACACACATGAAATAGAATATAAATAGAATTAACCCAATTTCACTAAAGAAAACCTTGTTGTGTTTATTGTCCACTCGGTTCCTTTACCACATAGTCCCTGTTGGCTTCTGCCATTGTTACACGTCTCCATCTTGTAACATAGTGTTAATATTCAATAGTTATAATAACTGAATATAATAATTATTGAAACTACTTTTTTATTATTTTCAAGTATTTAAGAAAAGATATCACAAAATTATAAGAATTGAAATAAAAATGGGCACTGAATTATAGGTCAGAATCTGTTGGGCTGCAATAGAAAAACTGTTTGAAAAATAGCCAGGGGCTTTGTGTGATAGAAATCAGGGCTTGACCTGAGCATGAGGAGGAACCCCCCAGGATGAAAATATTACATAAATTATTAAATACTGACTGATGTCTTATTCATATGCATTTAAGGTATTGGTTAACTTTTAAGCACTTGTCAGTTCCATTAGTGTCCAAAGATTGACTAAAGCAGTTATTTATAAAAGATAAGTGTGCGGCTGTGTGACTTTTGAATACTGACTTCGGTCTAGTTTGATCATAACTATAATTCTTCTGCTGATAAAAACAACTATGTGATGTGCATGAGTTCAGACTTCAAACACTCCTGTGATGTGTAGTAAACCTATTTATGGTAACTGTTTCCAAAATACTATTTGCACATGACTGATAAAAAAAAAATATATATATATATATGTTGGAATTACAAGGAAATATGATTGGTCAGTATTCTGATGTTAGCATAACAGGGGCTCTGCGCAGTACGCACTGGGAATGTTCGTGTAAACAAGATCCAGCACGTTGTCCCCCCTCGTCGCAAAGTCCACATACTGATGCAATTTTGGGAAAACTGACTTGAGATTTGTATGGTTGAAATCTCCAGGAACAATAAACAATCTGTCTGGGTGTGTGTTCTGAAGTTCGCTAATAGCTCCATACAGTACACAGAGAGCCTCTATAGCATTAGCGCTTGGTGGAATGTACACAGCCATTAATAAGATTGCCGCGAATTCCCGTGGCAAATAAAATGGTCTACATCTAACAGTCATGAATTCCACTAGCAGTGAACAGAAACTAGAAAATAAAACAGAGTTCTTACACCATTCTGTGTTTACATAAACACACAGTCCTCCTCCGCATGATTTGCCACTGAGTATCATGTCTCTGTCGGCACAGAATGATACCAGCCTGTCCAGCTGAATGGCACTATCTGGAACTTTGTCGCTGAGCCATGTCTCGGTGAAAAAAAAAACACAGCAGTCTCTAGTTTCACGCTGAGTAGTCTTCTGCAGTCGGATGTAGTCCAGTTTATTGTCCAGGGATCAAATGATTGATAGGTGGATGGATGGTAGTGCTGGCTGGGTCGGGCTAGCCTTTAGCCTCCCACGAACCCCAGCTCACTTGCCACGCTTCCGCTTCCTTGTGTGCCGCTTCCAATGTCCCCTCCACCAGCCATCAGGCAACACCGAGGGCTGGAGGCCTGGTTCTCGCAGTAAGCTGAGGTCGCATAGCCTCTCGACCAGACGGAAATCATTTGAGGTGGGTTTTGTGGAGATCCTGTATTTTAAAAGCATCTGGCAGTTGTATACACGGACACTGGTAGAACCAATGTCCATGTGAAGTAAAGACTTGCCCTGAAAGTTGGGCTAAGTTGTTAAATTGCATCATTTTGCTCCCGGAGTGGCCGCTATGTATGATGGAGGGAAGAGAGGCACCTACAATCTCGTATGATGATTTCATTTTCCTGAAGTTCTATTTTCTAATTTGAAAGTTAAATGTGTAAGTGTTTAAATGAAGTCCATGAGTCAGTATGTGTGACACACTGACTGCCCTTTCATGATGTAAATCAATATTTTTGTCAAAATAAGACCATTTTTGTATGCAAACATGTTATTTCTACATTCTGTTGAATGTGCTGACTGTTGGCAGCTATGGTTCAGATCATGTGCTTTTCCCAATATGTGACATCTACATTGGAGAGTCTAAGGTGTTTTAGCATTGTCAGGTTTGCCTCCTAGAAGCCAATCTGTGTCTGCCTGTTGTGGCTCATCGTGAATGAGAAATGTTGTAATGGCAGTGTTTATAAGCTGATGAAGAGGTTCTAGAGAAAACTACTGAAGAAGCTGATCAATGGTCTAAGAAGACTGAGATTTCTATTACCACCTCTCTTCCTCTTACTTCTGTCAGATTGATAACAAAAATGAACAACAGGTGGTCAATTTAAGATGGAACAGAAAAGCTAATTGTCATACCTTTGACTGCAGCTTGTCAAATAGCCATTTTATTTCCATACTTAGTTTTTAGTAGTTAACTAGCACGCAACACAATTACTGTAACTCATAACTTTGAGGAATCATTCATTTAACATATAAGATTTCATTGCTTGGGCACAGAATATGTGGTATCTGAATTTCCCCTGATCTTGTATAGCATAAATAAACAATTTCGTTATTATTGAGTGATTAAAGCTTTGGTCTCCAAGCTCATGAGTCAAGCCCTAAGAGCAAGAGGTCTCCACCACAGCAATTCTGAATTCACTCTAAAGATCTATCTTAAATTATATAGAACAATCCAGGCAGCTGTTTTTAGTCTGAGACAAATTTAAGTCTGACAAATAGGGAATGATATCTGATGATCCTCTCTGTAGCCTGCTGTGGTCCCCCTCCCCCATGATTACCAATCACTGAAGGTTAGCTTCAGGAAAATAGTCTCACAATGAACTGTCATTTTCTTAATATCCCACCATTTGAAGAAAATAAGTAAATATTGAGTTGTGTTTGTAGTGTACGTCACCAGTTTACTCCTGTGCAGGTAATATGTTCATGTTTCTTGGTGTTTAATAGAAACACTTCACCATTCCTGCATGCAGCAGTTACTTTTGAAATATGAGAACTGTCAAATAGGATGGGAGTGAATGAATAACTACCAAGAACATAAAACAATGAATCAGGAGTGTTGGCCATCGCTATATATCCACCTGTCATAATACAGACCCTCAATATTTAATTACCATCAACAAAACTGAGAGCAATAAGGATCCTTTTAGACAATCCTGAACAGTTTCCTCCTGTAAAAGAACTGTTTTGAGACACATGGGTTTGATTCTTAGCCAGTGCTGCTTGTCTCTCCACTGTGGTAAATGCCCTTATTACTTTGTCAGCACTTTGGAAAATGTTAAGGTTGGGGAGTAAACTTTACATCAATGCACACTAGAGCCCATTGATTGAGCAGCCTTTCAGCAGATCTTGCAGCCAATCTGAGGCCCAACATTAGGTTTTGCATTCCTCCTGATGTCTCCAGTGAGGTCAAGAAGGGACGTCTGATATGTGGTCAACAAAGACCTCCATATGCTCCTGCCCAGGCCTTTGCAAAGAGAGCTCCCTCCTGTCAAAGCAGACTTAATTGCAGACTACATCAAGACACTGCTGCTACACACTTAAGCAGAGATTTTGTTCATTACAATAAAAAATAACCATTTAATTTGTGCCTGTAAAAATAATTTTTAGCTCTTAAAAACTGTTACTCCTTGTATCAAGACTTTTATCACAGGTAAAAAATACTTTGAGATGTAAGATGTAAGTAAAAAATGACAGTTTTGTCTGTGTCATGCCCCCTAGTCAGCACCGGCCAGCCATGTGTGATTCAGCACAGCGGATATAACAAGAACAAGGACAGTAGCCTGTGTAGTGTGTGCTGGGCACTTCACAATTCCCTTGTCTGTGACCTCATCTTCCTTGTGCAAGATCCCTTCTCTAGGCTCCTTACTAACCTACTGTAACTTTCCCAGCCCCATCTTAGTACCGGTTTGACTTTCTGGCTTCCATGACCCCTCGGCTGGCTTAAAGGACTCAAGGATTAAGAATCTGACTTGGAGATTTAAAGTCAGTAAAATCTCTGCAACAACATTCTGTAACATTTTGGAAAGAAAACAAATACATTTTTGTAAGTTATTTTTTTATGATGACATGACAGCTATTTGTGAGGACATAGATGGTAAATATATTACATCTCCCCTAGACATCGATACTGTCACCTCTGTGAGGACATAGATGGTAAATGTATTACATCTCCCCTAGACATCGATACTGTCACATCTGTGAGGACATAGATGGTAAATGTATTACATCTCCCCTAGACATCGATACTGTCACATCTGTGAGGACATAGATGGTAAATGTATTACATCTCCCCTAGACATTGATATTGTCACATCTGTGTGCTTTTAAATGTGAAATGAACAATAACAGGTTAAGAAATGAGGCACAGGCTGATCATTCAGTAGTTTATTCTGAGTACTTTATTTTGTGTTTCATTACACAACTAAATACAGAAGTACACATCAGCAAACATAAAAAAATGTACATCCAGTTTCCACAGCCTACACAGGGTCAAGGGGTAGCCTGGATCCTAGGGCGCAATGGGTTGCTAACCCATTGCAGGGCAGAGTCACACAATACTGGCAAATACTGTGGAAATGCCAGTTAGCCTACAACATGTGTTTGGACTGGGGGAGGAAACCCCTGAGGTACAAGGACAACATGCAACCTCCACACATACACAGAGGAGGAATTTAAATCCCCACCCCCAGAGTTGCGAGGCAACACTATTAATCACTGAGCTACTCACTCACAGAGCAAAACTCACAGGTGCTAATTTTCTCATATATATTACAGAAATCAACATTTTGAAAAATTATTGAAAAAAAATGTAGCAAGGTCATGTGACAATATTGTGACTTTTACACAGAGGAGAAAAACAAAAGAAAAGAAAAAGCAATGTCACATTTGTCTAATGCCTTTTGACTGACATAAGTTTGTAAAAAAAAAATAAAAAAAACATTTCATACATTGTCATTGTCTATGGCCATGTATGCATTAAGACACTGAAAGTGTTGTTTTAAATATGAAGATCCACTACATATCTGATACTGATGGAAGAACCTACCATGCCTTCATGGTCTTTTAATACAGGCAATCCATAATGTAATAAATCCACCAAGAGGGAAAAAACATTTAACAGAACAAATGGCTGTGTTGAACTGTTCAGCATCATAACTGTTTAAGATTCAAGAGCTTCTCTGATTCTTTTGTTGTGATTGAAACAGCTCATTGTTGCATCAATGTAATTGCAATTTTCATTAACTTTTGAGACAGTAGAATACAACAGAATAAATGTTTTGACAATGGAAGGGTACACTCATGAGCCATAGAAGCACTACAGGTAAAACTAGATCACAGAAACATCTGGGACATTTAGCAGGACCACTTTCCATTATTAAACAATGTAACATTCTTTGAAAAAAGGAAATACATGAAATATGTCCTTCTGTCAAAAGGAAAGGGAAAAAAATCTATGCACATGCAGCAGGAGACAAGTTGCACAGTGCCAAATATACCATTCAAAATTTGTAAAATAACTTTTTATATGGATTATACTGATAGCAGGGGAAAATTAAACAAAAATTTAAATCAAATTTTCTGAACTGAAATAAACATTTTTTTACAATCTATTACCCTGGGTTGGGGGTTTAAGGGATGCTCCAAAAAAAAAAAGCTACTAAGAAATACACTTGTTAAAATATTACACAAAAGAGAGAGAAATGAAAACAAAAATGAAAATGAGGAATGACTGAAGTACATTTGCATGTTCTCCCCATACATGTGTGGATTTACTCTTGGTGCTCCAGGGTCACTAACTGTCTCAAGACATGCACCTCAGGTAGCGCAGAAAGTGCAGGAAATAATCTGTAAACACCGGCACGAAGCATACAACACTGAGGTCTAAACTTTTTATTAAAACACTAAAGCACACGAGTAAAACAAATCACTCTAACTCACTGCAATATGAAATTCTTACAAATAAATCTGAAAACTCTCTGGGGTCGGGACAAAGTCATACTTACAAACCATGACAAAACAAAGGACTAACAAAACTACACTGCTGTATCCACACACATTAAAACGAGCACAGAACAGATGAAAGTGATGACAGGAGCTGAATAACATGATGCTGACAATGCTGCTCATTTCAGCTACTCCTCTCTTCTCACTTGTGGCATGGGGCATGACAAGGAACAGTACATTTCCATTAGTGTGTGTGTGTGTGTGTGTGTGTGTGTGTGTGTGTATGCATCCTGCATCGGGCTAGGAAACTGTCCAGCGTGTACCCTTCCTAGTGATCCATACTTCCTGACATATACTCCGGGCCATTTAAAACCTTGTCCACTATGAGTCACTTGGAATTCAATAAATGAATGAATAGTAATAACAAACAACTTTCCAAATTTGTTACGAGCATACAGACAGTATTTATTCATTTTCTTCTTTTTTTTCTAAGCTTTACTATTTTGAAAAAGGATCTGACAACCTTGCTGAATTGTGAAAAAAAAGCTGTGAAAAATAAAAAAGTCAGCTTTGCAGTAATGAAAACTGACTACTGACTGATCTTTTTCCTCGTGGTTTTTAATTATTATAGGTTGTAAAAAATTAAGTTGGGTCATCATCATAACCATAAACAATAAATGTATTGTTTTCAGTTTCGTGAATATTTCATGTTTATTGAAATTATGATTTCCACCGCACTGCTCTCCATTGTGTAAATCCACATCGAAATTTACATAGTCTATGATGCAATACATTTATATGTGATAATACTGAATACATGGGTGGTTAATGGTGGGGTCGGAGGGGGGAGGCCCTCAAAGCCCATGCCCCCCCCCCCAGCTTGCCTGCCTTGCTTGTCCTACCGCAGCACCTGTGCTTCTGACAACAATCTTGGTACCTCTTGTGGACCCCTTAAATAATAAAATATTTAATGGTGGTTTTTGTGAACTACAAGCAATCACAAGGTGGTAAAGCAAGCAGAACTAAACAGTAAATCCAGTTTACTGACATCACATCACTTAAAATGAAACTGAAAGAGACTGAATAAAATGCTGAATAAATTTCTATATCCCAGCCCCTCTAACACAATAAGTGGTCAGGGCCCTGATTTGAAATACTGCAGAACCATCAACCATTTACACGTATAATTATTTTATTTTTAGAGACAATAAACCACTTAAAAACAGATTTAACCTATTAAGATATATTCATTTTCTCATGGTTTTTTCACATTTGTTAGTACTTAGCAGGACACACATTCCCCAGTATGTAAGGCTTTGCTGTGTGTCTGTGTGTGTGTGTGTCTGTGTGTTAGTAATTTAAGCATATTAGCTAAAACTACAACTGATTTACACTAAATTTTAATACCATTAAGTTCTTTTATTGTCATACCTCTCTGGAGGGTGTATACTGAACATTAAACTGTGAACAGAAATATTAAATAGGTATATAATTGTTGTGCAAATATATTTTTATAATTCAATTCAATTCAATTTATTTTTATATAGTGCCTTTCGCAACAGCGTGCCTCAAAGCACTTTACACAGAAATTTGAAGAAATCAATACAAATGAATGAAGCCAGACAACAACGGAGGAGAGGAACCAAAAACTCC